>JAMPIO010000582.1:0-12492 GCA_024699865.1 Aphelenchoides fujianensis | reverse complement strand
TCCTTTTTGAGGCTAAAATGCAGCGAGTGGATGAATAAATAGGATCGGGTGCTCAACTCGCTGTGGTATCGATCGAGCAGGACGACTCTGCGAGCAGTACATTCAACGATGATCGCTGTGCTTTTGTTTCCGTTGCTAAGGACCGCTAACTGACGAGTACTTCCTTGTTTTATATGAATCAATAATTGTTTGAGTGGCAATCGTCCTCCTTTCCGCGCACTCCCAAACAGCTACGAATCGAGTCAAGTCGTGTTGTTCTGTTGAATCTGTTGGATATCGAATTAAGAGAAGTGGATGGATGCGGAAGTTCCATTCCGTATGTTCATGACTAAAAGGA
Organism: Aphelenchoides fujianensis; assembly: GCA_024699865.1. Classification (NCBI taxonomy): domain Eukaryota; kingdom Metazoa; phylum Nematoda; class Chromadorea; order Rhabditida; family Aphelenchoididae; genus Aphelenchoides; species Aphelenchoides fujianensis. The sequence goes on along the minus strand of JAMPIO010000582.1, from coordinate 12,155 downwards.
GTCACTTCTTTATTCCGCGTACGTCGTTGTTGATTGGGGGTGCAAGTACAAACGAATAGGAATTCTTCTAACCCTCGGGATAGCATCGGTAACGAATCTGAACGGAGAAAATCCTCGTTCAGCCCCACTGGATTGGCCGAAGTGCCGCCCGAAGTGGACGTGGGGGTGATGCGAGAGGTGCGCCGCAGGAGGACCGCGTGGATACAAGAGGGCAGTCGTGAGGGCGTTCAGCGCGGCGGCCAACTGAAGCGAAAAGGAGCGAGTAAGCGGTGTTTCTTCGCTCACCACGACGTAGGGACCGGCCGGCTGTGAGGTCGACGCCCACCACGTGCAGGGCGGCGAACGTGGCGGCGGGCGCGAGGTTGAGGAGCAGCTCCGTGCCGACCGCCAAGCACGCGACCACATGATTCCGCCGCTGGACGGCCGCGTACGCCCAGCGCGAAGAGGCGGCGGTGGCGCGCGAGAATGCCCGAGCGAAGGCGGCCGCCAGACAGCAGTTGAGCGCCCCCGAGCGCCGACTTCAGCGGCGACGTCACGCGCACGTGCAGCGGGACGAGGCACGAGATCGACAGGCACTCTAAACGAGAGAGGACAGAACTAATGGAACTCTATTGGGAGCTCACCGGTCTCCTCGGGCAGCGGAAGGGCGGCCAGCGGAGTAGGCGACGAGGAAGACGCCCCCACACGCCGCCACGACGCCCGCCGACGGCGACGCGGGCAACGGACAGGCGGCGCGCGTGGCGGACGGCGAGACGTGGACCACGAGCAGCCGGTCGAGCAGCAGGAACGCGAACGACACGGAGAGCGGCTGAAGGGCGGCCGTGAACAGCGCGTTCGTCCAGAAGAGCGCCGCCGTCGAGTGGGCGCCTGCAGAGCGGAGTGAGCGGAAGAACCCGCGAGAGTTCCACCACCTTCCCGCAGCCCGCGGACGACCAGCGGGCCGAAGTACGCAAAGCCGGCCACGTCATTCAGCGCCAGCACGCGATGTTCACCTCCAGGTGCCGCAGATCTCCGGTCGCGCCCGCGAGCAGTGCAGCCGGACGAGAAGCACCGCCTGCACACGTCGCCGTCCCCCATCGCCGCAATCGCCACGTATCCGCACCACCAGGCGGGCAGCATCTCAAATGGAAGGGAGAGTGACTGACCGGGCACTTTGTTCATCGAAGAGATCGGTGTTTGTTTAGTCGGCAAGCGGGCAGAACACAATTCGGAGCCCTTTCAGGCGCCACTTCGTAAATATTGACATCGAAAACTGAAGGCAGGCAGCATTTAAAAACAATTGGCCCCGTAACTACGATTTGAGAGGTGTTTTAGGTTTCTCCCAGGTGGTAGGGAAAGGAGTAGACAGCAAACGAGAATGTCTTCAGTGTGATGAACGGCTCCTGTTTTTGTTTTTTGGAGCGTTGCGCTCGTTAATTTTAAGTTCAGCGGCGGTCTTCAAGCCACAACAGATGGATCACGGCTGTTAAGATCAAAGGACGCTCGTAAGCAGCGTCAAACGTCTCAGTAAAGGCCTCCGAATTTGATGTGTTGAGCGAACGGGATGGATGCTGGCCGGGCACCTGAAAGAAGATTTCGAGCGACCGAATCCTTTGCTGTGACTCACACTTCGTCCGTCCTCTTCCATCCAATAGCCGAAAGATGGAGTTCAGGTAATCTCTGGTGAACGTAATCGCCATCAATTCTTGACTGTTCCGGCGCATGCCGCTTGGATTTCGCGAAAGCGGGCTTTGTGGTCACGCAAGAATTCTGAAAGCGCTCGTTTGAGTCGATCAGCTTCTTGCTGCTTACGCGCAGATACGCGGGCGATTAGCATCAGTGTACGGCTCAGAGCTGTCATCTGCCCAAGCTCATTGGGAGATGGATGCGAGGATCGCCGCCGTGCAGTTGTCGCTTACAAACTGGAACTTTTGCAGCTGTCTGGCGTTTTCGATGTTGTAGTACAAAAAGTAGTCCGGTATGCAGTCTTCGAAATGCAGTCGGCGTAAGCGGTGTACCTGAAGAGTTAAAAGTTTGATGAAAAATAAGTTACGTTTTCTCTGGCACCAGGTTGCGACCTGATTCCTTGATCTCTTCTTCGTAGCACCTTTCTATCATAGCGAGCCTAGAAACGAGTCGGTATAACGGGTTCCTGTGTTCTTCTCACATGTTCCTTCTGGTCAAATAGCCGAATTGCCAAACCATTACAACGGAATCATACGCCGGCGGTCCGTCTTGTTGTCTTAAAACGACCATACTCTCAAAAATTCTTTATAGAAACTGACTCGTTCACGACGATCTGAACTGCGGAAAGCGCCGCCACCAGGAGGAAGAACACAACGCCAGCCATTTCGTTTCAGCCGGATCGCTCGAATGAACCGAACGAGCAAAACAAAAAGTTATATGCGCCTCCTCTTGTCTCGCTCGTCTTCTGCCAAGTCACCGCTTTCTGATGTCAGCGATCGAATGAATGATTGTTTTTGTTCGTTCAGTCGGTCAACGGGGATGAATCGGTGGAACGCAATGAATGAATCCTCGAACACAAATTTAGTCGTGGCGTTTGTCCTCACACGTCAAGCAACGTGGCAAACCAAAGGAAGTGAGGGGTCGGTCGATTGACTGCGGTGGAGGTCGTCAAGCAGAACACTTGCCGTTTGAGATGACCGCCGGCCACTTCTTTTTGCTGGCCGCCCGACTGCTCCTCGAGCGAACGAGTAAAAGAGGGCAAAGAACCGATAGGTAAATCAGATTCGTCTCTCCACAAGAATGCCCGCTTTGCGGTTTCAAATTCAAATGCGTACATCTTTATTCACCTTCACTTCATCTTCGCAAATTTCAACGAGATCAACTGCAAACGGACGGGTCGAGAAGCGACTCGCGGTGGGCGTCAAAGTCCGCAGTAAAGGCGTGCGGGTTGATCTTCTTGAAGAACGGAATCGAAGCGGTTGCGCAGCTAAAAGAAGCAAAGGGATGAATCAACCGGCTGACCGCGACAGGCTTACTCTTCGTCGGTCTTCGTCCCGTTGGTGGCGACCGGTACCTATCCGCCGTAGTACTGGACGAATTCAATGGTTAGCCGCTCTTGACTCGCCGCACACGCCTCTCCGGACCTTGCAGAATTGTTGGTTCAAGTCACCGAGGAACCTAACACCAAATACTGCTTGTCTCTTCCTCTTCAGCACTCACGCGCAGACATTCCGGCGATCCTCTTTGGTGAGCGGAAGAGAGCCGTTCCAAGCGGGGGTCTGCTTCCATCCCAGAAGACGCTTCACGCACTCGTCGTCGTTTATGCCATCGCCACCCGGAACACCTCGCCGTTAGCGTAGAGGGTCGTGTCCGCGTAGCCCGCCTGCGCGAAGCAGTGAGCTCTGATTTGCCAACTAAACAAGATAGACAGAATTTAGGTGAAACTAAAGGAATAGACGCACCGCAATTCTTCCGTGACGTTCGCGTGATGTGCGGTCTCGTTTACAATGCAAGCCGTGCTCTCGTTTCCGCTGCAAATAAGCCGCAATGCTCGCCTGCCTTTGGCGTCAACCAACCGTAGAAGGTAGAGGATGAACGAGTCCATGGCGATCGAATCCGGAAGAACACGGGCTCTTTGGAAAGAATCAACGGGGCCAACAGGCCTTCGCTTTAGCAAAAAAAGGAATGACTAGTGTCTTCCTTTTCACTAACCTTCTTTCGTTCACGTCCAGCGGAACGGCGGCGATTGTTGGGACCAACAGCAGGAGCAGGACGGCGTACATTTCTCGTCGGATTCGAGGGGAGTGAGTGAAGCGACCGCCCAGATCAGTGTGTTTTATACGCGCTGTTTCTGTCGGCTTTCGAATGGCGGCGCTTTTGTGAGTTACCGCTCTTTTGTCTTCCCTTCCCGACAAACGAGCGGTGAACACCTAATCGGCAAATGCCGAGTGTTGATGAAACGGCGCCCAAACGAAACCATTGAAACAATGGAAGACCTTCGAGGCGCTCGTGGTATTCCCTTTCGTTCGTGAATCAACGCGAGAACAGAAACAACAGGCCGATAACTCGACGAAAGGGAGCGGGCGGCTCAAATACCAACCGCTCGTTTTAGTCGGACCGCAATCTTCTTCCGATCCGAATGTTCAAATTCCGCACGAGGAATGCAACCACTTCTGTTTTCGACTCGGCATCCTCTTTTCTTCTAACCATCAGCGACTTCCTTAGCGTGTTTATTCCGCTCACAACTGCAGCGAACGGATGCGACGAACCGAAAGACACTTGAGAACATAGAAGAGGTTGCGAGAACGAGAAGATGAGAGAAGAGAGGGAGGATTAGAGAGATAAAGGATGTGCGACTCGTGCCCGCGATCAAACGGCCGGCTTCTTCATCACGAGGATCGCCTTCACTTAAGCAAAAAAAAGGAGAGCGGCTCGTCGACGGCGGCGAGGGCGGCGACCTCCGCCGACTGGGCGACTCGCTGCGCGTCGGCCGGGTGTCGAAGACGAACGCGAGGAGGACGTCCTGCTGCCGCTTGTCGCCCGACTTCAACGAGGCGACGATCTCCTGCACGAGGTTGTCCGCGTGGATGCCGGACGGGCGGCCCTCCTGCAAGTGGGGGAGTGAGTGGAGAGAGCGGGAGATGAGCGGCAACCTCGCCGCAACCGGCAGCTTATCGCCTTCCGCAGCTTGCTGTGCGAACTGCTACGAAGCTGGTCGTCTGCATGTCTGCAAGAAGTAGGCGGGAGTGGTGGACGGATGGGAGGAATCACCGATGAGCCCTCCGCTCGCCTCGAAGTGGTCGGCGGGCGTCGGGAGTCGCGCTGGAAGCGCGGCGTCGGACGGCCCGTCGGGTAGGGCTGCACTCGAGGCGAACGCGTGGCGCGCGCTTTGGAGCCGCCGAAGAGCATCGCCTCAAGGGCTGAAAAACGGAATGAAATTCGAGCGGGGTCGACCGACGGATGAGTTCGATTCCATGAGTTCATTGTCTCGAATGAACAGTGGACAGGTGGAACGCGTCTGATCGATCGATCGGACGAAGAGCCGGGCGATCAGCGGCGAGGAACGACGGATGGACGGGCGGACGAGTGCAGAGAACTCGGGTATCGATTGGACAAAGGAGAGGCGGAGTGAAGAGGAGGATTCGCGGCCGCAGCTCGCGACACGCCCCATCCACGGCTGTTGTCGTTGATCTTCCACTTTCTCCAGCAGCACCTCCAACACCTTTCACCACGTCGTACTGGCCGCTTCACGGGGTTCGTTGATCGAAAAGCCGCCCGCATCTCCTCGTTGTTCGGCAGAAACGCGCCGACTTTCCGCCACGGCGGGCGCCCGATCGAACGGAAAGGCGGACGGCCGACGTGTGAACAAGCGAGAGACGGAGACGAGCGTCTGCGGGAGACGGGCAGACGGACGGAGAGCAGAAACGACCGCCCAACCGGCGTGTCGAAATCGACCGGCGGCGGTGAGAAGGCGGACAAACGGGGCCAACCTCTGACCTGGAGGTCCCAATAAAACCTCTTTTGTCTTTCACCTCCTCTCGATTCAACCAAACAACCGAATAAACAACAGTCAAGTGTTTATTGAACCATCAAGCCAGGTGGGAGCAACAAAAGCATTCAGACGCAGGAGACGACCTTTTTCTTTCTGTCTTGCTCGTCGAGCAGCGCGTCGCTCAGCTTCGCAAAGCACTCGTAGATGCCCCTCAGAAACGACGTAGAGGACGAACTGCGCGAGCGCCCGGTGCGTCGCGTCGGAAGCCGTCTCTCCGGCCGGCAATCCCCACGCACCCGTCCAGTTGAAGAACAGCACGAGCACGTAGAAGAGGGGCCGTCCACTTGCCCGCCCACGACAAGAAGTCCTTGAAAGCGGGCGGCTAGTGAGACGGCCAAACAGATCTAGAAGAGGACTCACGTAGAAAACAAGGCGGGCTCGAGAAGCAACGGGCGGCGTTTGTAGACGGCGATTAGATTGAAGAGATGGACCACGAGCAACACGGAGCTGACAACGAAGACGAGCGCCGCTTCAACGCCCGCCTTCGCCGAATCCGCGGAAGCGTTCAGAACGCGCGGGGCGCTCTCGTAGATCCCAACACTCGCTACGATCACGCAGAGCAAGGACCAACCGAGCACACCGTTACTAGAGGCGGGGGATGAAAGAAGGAGCAAAGAGAACTCACTTCCAACCACGCCTTCGCCCCGATAACGCTTCATCAGCGCCTTCGCGTCGGCAGCCAGCGGCGCAATCACTCTCCAACTCGTGCGGGATTCTCTTCCCCATTCAATCGTGATCGTTAAGCGAGCTGGGAGATGAAGGAACTAAACCACAGATTTATTGATCAATTGAGAGCGGCACACCAAATTCGCCAGAAACCAGCAGCAGGCGACTGACCGACTGGTACGCTTTTACCGATGCGCGAAACGCCGCCCCGACGACAAGCAACCGGGTGGGACACCCACTTTGCGCATCGGCGGCACAATGCAGGGCGACTGGGAAAGCGGGAGCTCGAGCAGCAGTGGGAATGCACCAACTCGGAGGTCAGACCGGATTGTTTGTGCAGCGATCCAAAGGAAGGCAAGCTCGACCCATCTCCTATCCGTAATTCCTCGAAATTACCGAGTGAACACAAACGCTAAGAGTTTATTAAACTGCTGTTAATCGAAACAAAAGAAACATTTGGAAGATGCGAACAACAGAAAGTCACTCAGATCCAGGAGGTCTCCTGCTTCTGCTGCTCGTGATCGTCGATCAGCACGCAGCGGAAAGTTCAGAGCAACTCGACAAAGCGGAAGACGAAGAAGGCTCATACCGAACAAGAGTGGACGCCGATTTCAGACCACGGTGATGAAGGAAATCCGAACGGGAAATCGCGCCGTTCACGCAGAGAAGCAACAGGAAGCAGAGCATCCAGATGAGGACGACGATGATCGAAGCCAAAGAAGCAGGACGCGACCACGTTCTGTAAACGAGCAATGGATTGGAGGGAGAGACAAATGGAACTCACGAAGAAGAAGACGCCCGGCTGCAGGAAGGACGGACAGCGCGTGGCACGGCCACCAGGTTGAGGACGCAGACGACGAGCAGCGGAAGTTGGAGGCGAGGTAGAGCTTGCAGTCAGTGCTCACGGAATGGCAGCCATTCAGCTGGGCGGCCGCAGCGAGGGCCCCACGCAGTCGTCTTGCCGCTCGCGAGGATCAGAAGGGCCACGGACACGCCAAACACCCAACTCTAAAGCGACTAATTTAAAGGAATCCATGGGAAGAACTAGCTGGTGCTCTCTAACTTCCAACGAGGGGCCAGCAGCGCAACAATCTTCGGTGCCAGTCTGAATTCCTTTCCCCATTTCGACCGCAAGCGATGAGGCGGGCAAACAGAAGGAACTGAAATCAGGGAACGATTGATTGGGAGCGGCACACGAAATTCGCGAAAAGAAGCGGAGAGAGGGCAAAATTCGCCCGCATGACGAGCGGGCAATACGCCTCGTTTTGCTCGCGACTACTGGGAACGCCCGTTCCGCTCCGACCGGGCAGCCGGCAAGCGAAATCGGCAGCCCCGTTCTCAAAACAGGCGGGAGAAAGCAGACACTGAGCAAGCGGGACGCATCAGCCTCGTCAGGCGGTGCAGGCATTTCGCGGGAGAAGCGGGCCGTCCGCACTCCTGCCGCGATCCACCGCTTTGGCGATCTTTTTGCTACCCCACATTCCCGCTTGAAGAACATTCGCTGTTATAACTACCTTTACAGGTTTTCGCTTTACAAGGAATTTTCCGTATTTGGTTGGGAAGACCATTTGAACTGATATTTTGTTGAAATTTTGATCGAAATTCTTCCAGCCTTCTTTTTCGTTCCGTTTGTCGATTGCGTTGCTTTGCCTGCGTTAAAGCAGGGAAACGAGACAGCGAACGGGTGTTGTTTACGGGCATATTTACGCCATAATCAGGAAAAGAGCGCCCGGCGGATAACTCATCTTTCTCCTTCCTCCACCGTCTTTCGTTTGTTGCCAGTCGCTCGCTCAAGACGCAAGTGTGCGGCGCTCGTATGCATTTTGTTTGGTCTATGTTGACTTTGACGAAAAATCAGAACCGCTGGTGTAATGTGTCCGTCCCACGCTACATAGTCGCGCGTAATCTGTATTCTGTTTTGATCATCCATTTACATTCAGGCATGTCACGGGCGCGAGGATATCGCTCTGCAAGCACCTGCTGAACAGAACAACGATCATCAAGTGGCAAATGGACGGCTTCAACAAGAAGTGAGCAGCAGCCACCTGAGGCGATTGCTGGTGCCTCCAACTTGTTCACGACGAGCATGGACGGCAAATCCGCAGTGCTGCCTACTGTCCAGCCACCTGTCGGTCCAGCTGCCTACTCGCGCCAACATCTTGGACTGGCACGTTCCGACAACTTCCTACATCGATACGGCGTGTCCACGCATTTCCTGAGTCAGTCGCGACATTGAAGTGACCGCGTGGAGTAGAAACAGCGAACAGCGAAGTCATCAGCTCCAAAGGTTCGTTCTTCACCGCGCATTCCCTTTTACAGAAGAAGACTTCCAGAAAGCAGCGAGCGCGGCTACGGTTTCGGCTGCAAGCAAACACAATAAGGAGTCAACGGCGAAAGTTATCTTCATCTGCTGCACAATTCGGAAGCTGGCCATAGACAAGTGGACCCAGCTCGATCTGCGAACGAAACGAAGCGATTCAATAGGTCAACCGTTCAGCTACTCCCATGCACTTCAAATGGAAGACGACTGCGGCTTCTTTTACAGCAGCAAAATCGGCAGAGCGTTGTGTTCGCGCTTCCCGGAAGGAAGCGAAGGCTCTGCGCTGATCTCTTCGTTCGGCTCTCTCTGTGCTCTCGCTGAAAGAAGCCGGTCCCTCAATTACAAGAGGAGCCGTTCCCCTACGAGTGGTGGGTTGAGAACGCCAAAGGAGGGCACACGTACAAGACAGGTTCCTCTTTGTTCCACCCTCTTTCATGGTCCCAAGTTAAAGGGAATGGCGATGCTGTTCAACAAGAAAACGCACTTGCTCGGAGGAATCGTCAGCGACAAGGTCAATGCGTTCTTTTTCAATGGCGACGTTCTGGTTCGCTTGAACCTCCGCCCATTCCATGCTCCGCACTCTTCTTCCTTCCAACTCGAATCCTCAACTTTGCTCGAACATCTCGGGGACTTCCTTTCAATCCACTTTAACGACGAGAGGGTCAGCCAACTCAAATGGTCACGGACGGCAGCGCGGTTTCCATTCGTACGTCCTCCCTTTGCTCGTTTCCTATCCGCTTCTATCTTTTGGTCTCCAAACTGCTGCTCCCCTGGCGATCGAAGTCTCCCCGCTGATGTTCAAGCACGCGAACGCGACAGAGAGCCGCGAGCAGAAGATCGAGATGAAGGGCTTGGACTCGCGAGTCGTTGAGGCGATGTTGCGCTGGATATACACGGGCGCGTCAAAGAATTATCAAAAGATGGACATCACCCTGTCCGTGGCGGCCCATCCCTACGTATGACGGGACTGCAGGCGAGTGAGTCCAACTCTGCATCGCCCCATCCTCCCACCCGCTTGCAGGAGTACTGCGTCGAGAGCATGACGCCAACTTCTCACCCGACTCCATCTTCGACTGCCTCCAGCTCGCGTTCACCTACGGACGGCCTCGCCGCCTTCAAGCAGAAGGTCATCGACTACACGTTCGGGCACATCGACGAAATCATAGAGGCGGAACGCTGGGAACTCGTTCTTCGTCGAGCGGAAGGCGATCGTCGAGAAGTTCCTCCGCACCCGCGCCAAGCGTTAAACTCCGCCGTTATTCCATCAATTCTTATTTGTTTCTTGTTGTTGAAGAAGAAAACTTGTTGTTTGTTTGAAGACGAAGGGCTCTTCAAACGGGGTTGCTGGGGACCGCTGAAACGCGATGGCTTCTCTTTGGTTGGCGGCTCGTCGTTCACGGTCGGTTGGTTGCTGCCGGGAAAGCTGGAAGCACTCAAAGTGTGGTTTGTGTTTCGTTTGTGACGGCGATCGGGAATATCAAAGACAGAAGAAATGCGTGCTACTCCCTGCAACACAAGTCGACCACTCAGCAGACAGTGCGATCACCCGAGATAGTCGCGTAGCGGCCAGTCCAGCCAGCTTCTTCGACCTGCAGAACGCCGCAGTCACAAAAGGCACGCCGCTGCATCAAAAATTCGTCTTCGCGTCGTTAAAGACCAGCAAATGAACAGCGCCTCCTGTGCTTGGACAGCGCTTCGCCGTACTGCAACGCCCGTTAACTGAGCAGAGAAGAGCCGGCACCGGCACAATCAGCATAACTTTAGTCGTTTGGTCGTCAAAGCGAGAAGTCATCGATAAGTGAACACTCGTCTGCTCCGTGTACGTGTTTTGATCAAACGAGGGAGAGCATGTCTCGTTGATTGCCGCTTTCCGATGCCGCAGACCAAACGGCGGGATTTAAATTGCAATCAGCTGAGCAATCGACCGATCAAGCGACCGAACGGGAGGGAGCAGCGCGTATAAAAGCGGGTGATCTTATGGCAGTCCGACATCCTCCGCTCACTCACTCCTCTCTCCAGTCGATTGAAAAATGCCCCGCTCCTGCACGGCCGTCTTCATCCCGCTGCTAATTAAAATAATCGGCTGGGGTTGCCCATTCTTCCAGCAAGTCAATCCAAGTTAAACTCTCTCAAGCGTGCCGCAAACTCCTAGCTTTTCGCCTTCTCAGCCCGCCGCTCTTCCCCTCGCCCGCTCCCCCGCCCGACCGCTCGCTCGCTCACGACTGGCGGCTTGAGTTCTTGCTTGTTCACCGTGGGCCGGCGGCTTTTATGCGCTCGAGGCGTGCAGATCGAACGGGGCGGGACAGAGGGAAGAAATGTGCAAGAGGCGAGCCCGTCTCTTGCAGCTGGTCGCCACGACGGCCCCCCAAGCCCTGACGAAGGAGATCTCCTCTCGGGGCTGCTCGGGACGGTGAACGGGGCGGCCGGCAACGCGCAGCCGGTGATCGGCGAGGTCACGGGCCTGCTGGGCGGCTGCCGCCAGCCGGGCGCCCTCACGAAGATCGTGAAGCTGCTGAACCTGCCGGCCACCGTGGCAACCCCGCCCCGCCCGTGCCGCTGCTGCTCGATGCTCCCGTGCCTCGACTGGGTCCTCACGCAACTCCCGCCCTGCAGCCCCTGAAATGAGTGGACGGCATGGTGGGCGGCCTGCTGGACGAGCTGCGCACTCTCCTGAACGTGCCCGCGAGCGGGGCCTCGGCAGCTTCCTGCAGCGCCTCTGGAAGGCCGTCGAGAAGCTGCTGAACGACCTGCTCGGCAACGTGGGCGGCCTCCTGCGCACACTCCTCAGCAACGTCACGCAGCTCACCGGCGGTGTGCTCGACATCCTGAACGGCGTCCTCGGCCAGCTGACCGGCCTGCTCGGCATCCCCGCAGGCGTCCTCCCGCTCGACTCGGTCCCGCGTATCCTTCCGCGGCTGGAGAAGGTCCTCGACTCGCTGCTCTCCGCGCTCGGCGGCTCCTCGGGCGCCTTCCCCTTCTAATCCATATATTCATAGTCTTGTTTGTATACTTTCGTTTAATAAACGAACCGGCATGAACCGAACGGTCGGGAACGCAAATGAAGAGGAAACAATGCAGCTGCGTTCATTCTTTCCGTCCCCGCTGAGAATAAGTCCCCCTTCTTCCTGGTGGGAACACGCGACAACTGCAACGACGGACGGGCTCGCCGCCGTCTTGCAACTCTTTCTCTCTTCTACCCGCCAAGAGTTATCCTCCGCGCAAAGCGAAGATTTCGGAGGAGGTTAACTTGCAGCAAACAGCGCGTGGTGGATTCTTGCACGTACCCACAGTCCTTGCATTTCGCTTACTGACTGGACGGGGACTGGAAGACGGTGAGTGATACCGCCTTCTCTCGATTTTATTTTTCTGCAGTCCGCCAGTTCTCTGGACGGGCGCCCTCCCTGATGGCAGATTCGTTCGTGATGCTGGCCGTCTCGCTCGCCTTCATGCTGTCAAGCCGAATCCTCGTGATCCACTTCGACGTCCACTCGTTCCGCCGTCGCCCGCTTCCCGTTTGTCCGACCGTTGGGGTGGTCGCCGTTTGTGGTGTCGCTCACTTCGCGGTATACCCGTTGAATGCCCTGCCACTCGAAACGACCGGCGAGTCCATTCAAGGGTCTCCTTTTCTTTTTCGTAAAGTACGCCTGAGTCTCCTGCTTCGTGCCGCTCGCC
>JAMPIO010000581.1:0-12680 GCA_024699865.1 Aphelenchoides fujianensis | reverse complement strand
AACCGCCGGCGCCCACTCCGTTTCGAGCACGGCTGAGCAGAAACGGCAGGCTGCTCTGATCGGGTGGCCGCGCGAGCGGGAACACGCGGCGTGAATCGTGCGTGTTTCAGTCGCTGCGTCCTTTTCGCTGTAGGGAGCGGCGGGCTGGGGATTCCTACCTTTCTGCGGGTACCCAACGCCATCGCTCGAAGCAGGGAATCCGGAATTTCTCACGAACAATGGAGGGATCGAGTGGTGGGCGGAATGAGCCGCCGTCATTTGCTTTCGTCGATTTTTCCGCCGCCGACCGCCTTTTGGCGGCGTTGATCTCAGCTTTGTCAAAATCCACACCACCCGCACGTTTCCATCCGATCTTGACATCTGAACACACCCGATGCACTCTTCCTTCCGTTCGACCCTTCAGTCTTCTGATTTCTTCCGCTTGCAGATGGTACCACTCCTCTTCGTCGCCGATCATGGACTGCCAGTGCAACTCGCGCGGCTCGATCAACCTCATCGTGGGCCCGATGTTCAGCGGGAAGACGTGAGTTCCCGCTTTCTTTTTCTTCGTTTATTCTTCTCGTCGTTCAGGACCGAGCTGCTCCGCCTATGCCGCCGCCACACGCTCGCCAAGCGGAAGGTGGTGGTCGTGAAGTACAAAAAGGACACCCGCTACGAAGACGTGATGGTCTCCACGCACGACAGCCTCAAGATGGAGGGCCTGCAGGCGCTGAAGCTGGAGGGCGTGTGGGCCAAACTGTTGGAGAACGACGTATTCGGCATCGAAGCGGGCAGTTCGTAAGTTCTTCTCCTTCTCGTCGTTCTCCTCATCCTTGCCGTCGTCCAGTTCGAGGACATGGTCGAGGGAGCGGAGAAGCTGGCCAACGAGGGCAAGACGGTGATCGTCGCCGCCCTGGACGGGGATTACCAGCGAAAGGTTTGCCCGCTCATTTATTCCTTCCATTTGCTCTGTCCTCTCGTTTGCAGCAATTCGAGACGATCGCCAAACTCGTGCCGCTGGCCGAAGGTGGAGAAAATCACGCTCGTCTGCCAATTCTGCGGCCACTCCGCCTCGTTCACGTTGCGGACGATCATGTCCGAAGTGGTGAATCCTCCGCGCGTCCTTCTTCCTCATCCCTTCTGATTGCAGCGGGAGTTGATCGACCGGGAGGAGCAGAAGAATCCGGCCGACCTCCCGCGGCTCGCCGTTCAGCTCCAAGGCGCCCGAACTGCCGCACAACAAGCGGCACGTGAGCGCCATCGAGAACATCAACGAGGACCTCGGCGCCGAGGACAAGAAGCGGCACGTGTCCTGATCGCGAATCTCCAGCCATTATTCCTCCTTCCGTTTGTTTCTTCTGTATTTCATTCATTCTGGTTTGTTCCGCTCACATTTCGTCCATCTTCCCATTGGCCTCCCATTTCTCTCGTTTGTTTCGATAAACATCGGCGGTTGCACGTGCGAATTCCGTTCGAACTGAAGAGGACCGTGAGCAAAAGAGGACTCGAACGCATCGCCCAGCCGCCTTCCGCCCTTCCATCGCCGAAGAAAGTCGGAGTCGAACGGGGCGGCGGTCTTTATCTCGTCCGCCGTCGGCTCATCGATCGCACGTCGAACGTAAGGTCGAAGCAAGGCGGAAGGAAGGCGATCGAGCGACCACTTCCGCCGTCTCTCTTCCATCGCCGCCTGCCCGCTTCGAAGTCGGCCGTCGACCTCGAAGTCCCCATTCTTCCCCTCTTCCCTCTTGTTTCTCCGCTTGCCTTTCCGCTCCCGCTTGCTCTTTGGACGGGAAGAAGGCCGCGGAAGTGGTTGAGCGCGTTTATTTTCTTTAGCAATCAGTGATGAAAACATGGAAGGGTTCAGCGATAAATAGAGGTTCGGAACGATATAGCGACTGGATAACAGAATAAAACAAGATCTGGACTATCTGGGGAAACTGACTAGTCGTAGCCGGCGCCCGGGCCCGGGTCGGCGGGCACCACACCCGCGTAGGTACCGGTGGGCTCTTTCATCAAACGCAAGTATTTGACCGTTTCCTTGGCCTAAACAGGAAGAAGGATGAGAGGGGAGGATCAAGGAGAGGGACTCACAACGTTGGCCCGCCGGTTGCCCTCCATCTCTCCATAATGGTGAATCAGGTGCGTTCGCAGACGGTTGTACCATATTTTGGGATCCGCCCGGCACGCAAAATTGTCACAACCAAACCAGTACATCATGCACTTGCTTGAGCACGCAGTAGATGTAGATTCTGAAGGAAAGGACGATCAACAGATGATGGGGAAAGGAGACTCACGAGTAGGAGGACGGTAGAGGACTGGAAGCGGAGGTCCGTCAAGTCGGGGGATCACACTCAGCCTGCAACAAGAGAGAAGGTGAGAGTGGACAGGAGGAGCGAAACGACTCACCCTTGATCACACGAGCGCCGGGTGGAGAGCTCGCCGCTCGGCCGCCCTTTTATACACACGACGGCCGGCCGCCGAACGGCCCCGCCCCCAGACGGCCGACCGCCTTGCAGCCGATCGCCGTCTGCAGGCCCCGCCTTTGCCTGCCGACGCCGCGATCGGCCGTCGGTTTGCCCCATCGGGGCGCGTGTTGTTGTTTTCGTCCGACGGATCTCGGTTGTTTGTGTAAACAACCGCTGCTTCTCGTCCGTCGGAACACCGGCCAATAGGTTTGTGGACAAGTGAGGGTCGGAGAGATCCCGCAGCCGCATTGAACTCGCTGACCAAGAGTAATCTGGCACAGAAAGCGGCAACCAGTGGATTGAGGATGATGCAAATTAACTCGGCAAATCGGTTGATTGGAAATCCTAAGCAGTTCGCTTCCTTCTTTGTTCTAATCCAAAGTGAGTGCAAGGGCGAGGGTGTTCGCGCTGGCCGCTTGCCGAACCTCCGCCCGTCCCGCTTTCCGCCCGTTCGGATCGCCGACCGATTGCGCCCGACGAAGAGCGGCGGGCACAACCAAAAAGACGCGGCCACCCGTTCGGCTCGCTTCGCGGAAAGCGGCGGAGGATGGCGATCTTCTCGTTCCTCATTGCCGGCCGGCCGGCTCGGTTGCTGCAACTCACCGATCGGGTCGTCTTCCAGAAGCTTCTCCGCCGTTCCGCATTCACTTATTTTGTCTTCGACCGGCCGCCCCGTTTGGCCGCTAGACCGCGGAGCGCGAAATCGCCGAGTTTCGCTAAACGAGCGGCTTCGATCCCAACGACGGCGGCGGGCGGGTGTTTCTTTTGATCGTCAAATTCTGTTCCCATGCCCACGCCTTTATTTCCTCCGTCTTGCCGTTACTCGCTGTTCCCACCGGCCGTCGCCGCACACGCCCGCCTGTCGGCTGTGAGAAAGAGGCGCCCGCCGCCCGCTTTCCCACCAAAATCTCCGCAATTCCTCTCATTAAGAGCGTTCTGCGAGTCTGCAACCGTGATCCAGCCGTGTGGGGAGGTACGGAAGGGGAACGTCATGGAGGGTAAATCCGAACAGGAAGACGAGCACACGGAAACCAGACCGAACGAATAATCGACTGCATCGATTAAAAGCAAAAATCCGAGCATCCCCGTGAATTATTTCGGAAGATCTGCTTGTTTACATCGATGCTTGAGGCGTTTTATCTTCTTCGATGCGATTCGTGACATTCGGGCGTGTCCGAATTTTGTTTCGATCACCTTCCCGCCCTTTCGGCTGTCGAAATCGCCGCCGCGACGTCCACTCGCCCTACTGCCGCCCGTCATCGTAACGGGAAGGACGCACCACACGGCGCCTCCCGCCACTCGGTTGGCTCTCGAAATCGGGCGCGAAGGGCGGCGGCCGCCCGCCCGCCGTTCCCTCGTCCCTCCGCTCTCCCGCTCCATTGCCTGATCGAACAGCAGCCATAAACCGCACAAAGCAGACAATCGACAGAAAATAGTTGATAGTTCTGCAAACTGTCGTGTTTTTTCGAAATTTCTGCGAAGATCGGCTTGGTGTCATCGGTGCTTAAAACACTATTTGTTTTATGCGGTTCTTGGCGCCCAGAGCGAAGCCGAGTGTTGCTTCTGATTTCTTCCCTCGTTCCATCCATTTCGGCGGCTCGAATCGCCGCTCCACTGTCCATTCGTTTTGATCACCGCTCGTAGCAGCGAGGAACGCGCACACCCACGCTGCTGTGAGTATAGAAGAGCGGACTCAAACGAGACCCGCAAGCAGTGTCTGCCAAACGAGCAGTCATCATGCTGATCAAAGAAATCGAAAGCCTCGCGGAAAGCACCGGTTCGGAAACCACCAAGACTGCTCTACGTGCGGCATCAATTGAGATCATTCAAACGGACGAAATTGAATTGACGCAGCCCGACAAACCGGCATGACGACGGACGGCGCGAGTTTGAGGGCTTGCAGGCAGCTCATGACTATTAAATCCGATGGATGTATTTATTGCTTGTGCGCGTGTTCGAGCTGGCCGCTCGCCCAACTGCCGCCCGCCCGTCCCGCCTGCCGCCCGTTCGGATCGCCGACCGAATGCGCCCCGACGGGACGCGGCCGCCACGGCCGAAAAGACGCGGCCGCCCATTCGCCCCGCATCGCGGAAATCGTTCGATCGGCCCGTCCGCCATCCTCCTCGCCGGCCGGGCGGCTCGATTGCCGCGACTCACCGCTCGGCCGTCTTCCAGAAGCTTCTTCTCCGTCCCGCACGCACTCGTTTTGTTTTTCACCGGCCGCCCGTTCGGCCGCCCGATTGCGAGGCGCGAAATCGCCGCTTTTTGCTCGACGGGCGGTGTTTCTTTTGAGAGTTCTGTTCTCATTCTTACGTCTTTACTTCCTCCGTCTTGCCGTTTACTCGCTGTTCCCACCGGCCGTCGCCGCACACGCCCGCCTGTTGGCCGTGAGAAAGAGGCGCCCGCCGCCCGCTTTCCCACCAAAATCTCTGCCATTACACTCCTTTCAGCTACCCGCTCTCTCACACCGATCGATCGACGATGTCCGGCCGCGGCAAAGGAGGCAAGGCGAAGACCGGCGGCAAGGCCAAGTCGCGCTCCTCGCGCGCCGGCCTCCAGTTCCCGGTGGGCCGTCTGCACCGCCTCCTCCGCAAGGGACACTACGCGGAGCGCGTCGGCGCCGGCGCCCCCGTCTACATCGCCGCCGTCCTCGAGTGAGTGGCCGCTTGTCCCTCCTCTCAATTGATTCCTCTCGTTCGTTGCAGGTACCTGGCCGCCGAAGTGCTGGAGCTGGCCGGCAACGCGGCCCGCGACAACAAGAAGACGCGCATCAACCCGCGCCATCTGCAGCTGGCCGGTGAGTCCCCCTCCCTTCCATTCGATCTGTTGTTGATTCTCCCGCTTTCAGTGCGCAACGACGAGGAGCTGAACAAGCTGCTCGCCGGCGTCACGATCGCCCAGGGCGGCGTGTTGCCCAACATCAACACCGTTCTCCTGCCCAAGAAGACCTCCGAGCACGCCTAAGCGCCCGACCGGCCGGCTGGAAAGCGTGAAACTCCCCCACTTCTGATCCCAAACGGCCCTCTGTTAGGGCCGCAAATCCGTGGAATTCGTCGTGTTGGAGTGAATAAACTGATTGAGTTATTGGATTGTGCGTGTTTGTTGCTGAATAAACGGTGGGGATAGCGGAAGAAGAACGATTAATTTCTCGCTCGCGTATCCAACTTGCCGCAACGGTCGCGCTTTGGTCTGTTCGTGTTTTTTTCGGGTGGTAAGGAGATATTTGGGCAATCGACAGCCGTATACCTCACCGTTCGTCAAAAGCAGGCGGAAGGAGTTGATTGCAACGCACTTCTTATTCCGCCAACTCGTTTCGGCCAGCCGCTCTGCTCGGGCTGCTCATTCGAGTCACGCGTCGTTCATTCGAATCAGCGGTTCGCTTTCTTGCGGCGACAAGGGCTGGAGTGGACAAGACGGCCGCTTCTTTGCGTCGTCGAGCGATGTTGGCGCTCCCTGCCTTCAAAATCTTCAGTCATTGAGTCGCAATTGACGAATGTGTTCAATCGATCGGTCGGCTCGCAGGACGAACAACAACACACGCGTTCGAGAAGGATCTTCCGTTTTCGTCGAAGAGGCGGCGGATGACTCACCTTCGCTTACTCGTCGACTGATCAAAATAGTCGAGCAGAGGGCGGGCAGTGGGCTCTTGGGTTCACGACATAGCCGGCCACTCTTATATGCATTGGAGCTCGCAGCCGCTCGTTCACTCGTTCCAATCTTGTCGCTTGCATCCTCGCCTGCTCGCCTCCGTTCACTGACAGCCGACACCAATCTTGTTAATCGAAACCCAGCAGATTTCTGGATTGGTATCGGCCGTCAGCGATCGCGGACGGCAGAAGACGTGATTCCAGCCGATTGAACGAGGACGTGGGTTTCTGCTGTTTGCCTGTGGCCGTTGATCGTTTTTTCTTACGTGGAGGTTCCAGCAATTGCTCAGTTTCTGCCACAGAGTTTATTCGAAGGATCACTTGCTGGACAGGCTTCGTAGCCCGCACAATGCAGTGGGCGGTTCGAAGAGATCGACGGTCGGAAGACGGGGCTTGGACGAAGACGTCGAATTCGAGCCCAGTCTATCGAACGACGGGCGCGCTCGCCTTCTCCGTCAAGCAGTGCCCTCTTGAAACGCGTAGTTGCTGCTCGTCGCAGTTTCCATCGTTCGGCTGGAAGGAGAGGGCGATGAGTGGCGACTGCTCGCTTGGGTAACTCACCAGTTGGACGCCGAGGCCGACGGCTTGATTGTGGTAGGAGTCGTTGTTCCCTAGATCAATGAGGCTTCATTTGCAGGGGACGGCTGCCGCCTCAGCGAAGGACTGCTTGCCAACTTGGCACACTTCTGCTCGCACTTCAAGCGTCCAAGGAACCCGCAGGCGGCTTGCAAGTGGCTCTCCTCGAGCATCGCACGGATCTAAGGGCGCGAGTGAATGGTCCGAGAGAAGCTCGCACTCACCATTCGAACGACGAGAGCACGCGGCTTGATCGGCGGAGGAGTCGTTGTTCGCAGGATCGCGCGGACCTGTGGACGTCGCGTCCGGAGTGGCTCATAGTTCGACCTGAACAAAGAGAATGAGTTCGGACACGAAACGAGGAATCGAACCGCTGCCGTCGGAGTGCTTGCTCGTTCACTTTGACCGCCTGCGCAAGAGAACGGAACGCACCAGTCCAACGGACAGGCAATGGAGGAAGCGGCCGCTTCACACGCCCTGGAACGGCCGACTGCTGCTGGTGAGCGGAAGGAAGAATGAACTCACCAGAAAGAAGCCGGTCGTCCGAGGGAGGGCTTGCCATTTCGGCCATCTGCCGGTCGCATCGAGCGGGAGAACGCGGCTTCTGCGGTCGAAGCCCGCGCTGAGTGCTTGTGATCAGCGCGAGCTGCCACGCACAGCTGCAACCATCAGCGAACGAGTACCAGCAAAGACGACGAACTCACCAGTTTTCAGCAACGGAAAAGGGGCGGGCTTGCTGTTTGCAGTTGGCCGTCTTCGCACAAGTTCGGTCTGAAAGCGGCGGGGTGATTGCAGGAGAAGAGCAACAAAACTCACGTGATCCAGTACATCCTCTTGATTGCTTCAACTGGGGACGTTCGCAAGCGGCGGACGGATCGTTGGGGAGCACGAACAGGAGCGGAGAGCAGAAGAAGGCGAAAGAAGCCGTCGATCGACTCGCAGCAACGAGCCGAGCGGCCGGTCACCCCGCAGGCGGGCAGAGGACGCGAATGAGCGGGCGGTCGGAATTGAGCGCCGATCGGGCGGTTTCCCTCATTCCTCGGGGCGCAACTCGCCGGCTGTTTTGCAGGAAGCGGAACGCAACGGGCGGCTGCAATTCCGTGAACGGTCGACAGCAACGGACTTCTTTCGAATTATCGTCCGGGTCGAGCTTCTGGTACGAGTGGAGCCCGCCCAGAACTACGAACCGAACGAAAGGCGAGTGGATTACCGCGGGGAAGCAAGAGGTACGCGGTCGAGTGACTGCGGGCGTCTGCTGATCGCTGCCATGCTCGGCGTTGTTCCTGCTCGCTGGCAGGAAGGCGGCGAGTGACTCGGTCGAGGTGCTCACTAGTGCTGCAGCTCGTCCACTCCGCACATCTCCGCGTTTTCTCAGAGAATCAGCGGAGACTGCATTTTGCTCTTCGCGCTGGAAAGGACTCGTCCCATTTCGCCCTACAATCTTGCGTGCTCGTTTCGTTGGCGGGCCGACACTTGCGGATACGCATTTGCGGACCGACACTTTCGGACGCCCACTTGCGGACGCGCAGATGCGGACGCGACACTTGCGGACCGACGTTTGCGGACGCGACATTTGCGGACCCGATTTTTGCGGACGCGCTTTTTATCGGGTGGTTCTTTTACGTAATTTTTTACATCAACAGACTCGGCGTGATTAGCTGGTCTCAAAAATGTGCAACTCAACCATCTATAACCGGCAACAGCTATTTTAAAGCGCATCAGAGCTTTTTCTCGTCCGCAACTGTCGGGTCCGCAAGTTTCCTGTCCGCAAGTGCGCGTCCGCAAATGCCGCGTCCGCAAACGTCGCGTCCGCAAAAGTCGGGTCCGCAACTGTTTTGTCCGCAAGTGTCGGCCCGCCGTTTCGTTTGATCACTTCGTTCAGCAAGAATGTCTTCTGCTCCAACGCACCAGCTAAAGGATATTCCCATGCCGAAGATGAAGGCGGACGTCCGACGGGCGGCGATGATCCACTCGCTGAGTACCCGAATGCCGCACAATCAGCCGACGCCCGGACCCGATTTCCTCCGCGAGCGGGCGGGCCTCCGCTTGCGCACTCTGCGGACGTTCTTCTGCTGCCGATCGTTCTCCACCGCTTTTTTCAATTCGAGCGACAAGCAGGAACAGCGAACCGATTCGAGCCTTGTTCTTTACGATGATGTAGAGGAAGGAATGCTGACCTTGCGTTCGGCTTCATCAGAAGCTCGTCATTTGTGTCTCGAAAGTGAAAACGCGCATGACGCCTCGTCGTTACGACTGCTGCTTGTCGGGCGAGCGCAGTTGCAGCACTTGACGCTGGGCATTTTGACTTACGGGATGGCGTCCTTCGCAACCCTCCGTCGCTGGGCGCAGACCCTTTCGTTACTCAAACGTGACTTTTTCCCGCTCTGTATTTGTAATTCTTTACCTCGTTTAGACGTTCCGTCGCTGTATGGAATTTCAGTCATTATGAGGCGTTACCCGGATTCGGCGTGGGCCGTCCACATGCTGCGGGATTTCCTTCCGCCGAAAATCACCAGCTTCCGCTCGAGCTGCTCGCACGACTTCCTCCTTCCAGCGCACCACGTCCGGTCGACGGTCCTCGACAAAGTGAGCGCTATGGTCAGCAACAAATGTCGTGCGTTTCTTCCTTTTATTCATCAAACCATTTAGTAATATTCCAGCCGTAGCGCACTTTCTTCGAGTGCGTGCACGTGAAATGCACCTCAGCCCCTGGCTGAATGTGATCGCTCACGGACCGTAAATACAAACATGCAAGGGTTGGCACGAGTCTTCTGCTTTTAGCCTCGAGCAGAACGAAGGCGTGGAGCGAGTGGTCGCTTGCCTTTTCGGCCTTCTTCAGCCCATCCACACGCCTCCATTGAGCGCTTTCGAAAGTTTCGACTGGAGCGAACAACGGACGCATGATCTTCGAACCGCTTTCTCGAACACCCGATCGTTGAACGACAACTTCGCTCTTTGCCTCATTTTCCCAAAGATTTATCTTAAGGACTTATAAGTGAGTTTATTGATGGTTGTCTGAGTTGCGTTCGTTCAGGATGAGCAGAAAACGTTTAACGCTTTGATGGTCGCCTTGGTCGCTCGAGTTCGTGAACTCGTCGGCTACGCGCAAGAGGCGGGTTTTTCGGATGTGCAGCTCTGGGCGCCGCTTATCCTGCCGCTTGTGAACACACCAAACGTAGGTCCCGCGTCCTCATTTCTCTTCTAATCGCCTGCTGGTGTGTTTAGGAAGCGTATGAGCGAGCACTCTCGGCTGCTACCCATTTCTTTGGCGAGCAACAGTATTCCACAAACAACGGCGCCCACGGCGCTGTACAAGATTATGCGGTGCTGTACGCAAGCGAAAAGCTTGTTGGTGTTTGGACGACTCGCTTCAAAGATTTCGAATTGCACTTTGTTCTTGCTTTTCCCTGTTTTTAATGAATCGTAACGCGAGGTGTTGTTTGTTTGGAAGGAAGATAGTGAAAGTTCGTTGTTAGTTTGATAAATTATTAAAGTCAATAAGAAGTCGAATCGCGTGCCGGCGGATCGGGTCAAGGAAAAACAGTTGTCCTGGTTGCTTGATCGACAGTCGAGGCCAAGCCCATCGACCGAAAGGCGTTAAGCGATTGGTTCTCGTAGATCGTCGCCCGTTGAAGAGAAGGGGCATGAGTCACTTTCGGCTTACTTGCAGGCCGATCAAAGCAGTCGAAAAGAAGGCGGCCAGTCGGCCACTTCCGACTGTTTACAACACGGGCGACCGGCCGGTTGCCCCCGCTTCATCACTCGTCCGTTCACCTGCTCGATCTCGCCCGCTCTTCTCCGTCCATCGACAACAGGCATTACCTCGCACTCGAAACTCGGCGGGGCATGAGGAATGTCTGTTGTGGATGGACGGCAGAAATTCGCTTCACGTCTTTTTAGTGCCGAGTACTCCCTTAGAAAAGTGGTTGTTGTCCCACTTGGAGAAGTTAGACGACCGAAAGGAGATCCACGCCTCAGGCCAATTACTCGGGCTGTCCATGCCTTGGTTTATTTGGCGCACACACCGCTCATCCAGACAACAAAGAAACTAGGAAATTGACCGCATTCTTGTGTGGTTGGGCAGTTGGTTCACGGCTCGACGAACTTCAACTCCTCGCAGTCCTCCGCTCTAAAGGAAGAGATCATGGGACTTCTCGTTCGGATGAGAACTCACCAATCAGAATGGAGAAGAGGGCGGTCGTCCCGTGGTCGACCGGAAAGGAGCGGCTTGAAAGATCAATGAGAGTGCATTCTCAGAGTTCACTTCGATCAAAGCAGTCTGCTTCCTGAACACAACGAGGATGACGTGGAGGAAGCGGGTAGTCTTACCGTGCGGATGCCTGAGGTGGCCGTCATCGTTGTGCCGCAGCCAGAAGCTCACAAGAAGAGCCGTCCAGAGATCACAGTTCTTGTCGATGTCCACACGCAGGATGCGCACGCCTGAAAGCAGACGGTCACTTTCGCCCGCACTCGAGCCAAACGAACCAGCTGCAGGAGTCCGGAACTAGGAAGGATTTGGTTCTTGCACTGCTCGCTGATCCCACGAACTGTTGGTGCAGGAGAGGAACGTGAAGGTCTTGTTCGGCTCGAAGCTCACTCGCCTGCTCTTTTCACAGCTCACTCTTGGTTGCTGACGTTCGCTTCGGCCGCAGCCTCAATCGATCAACTGGAAGAAGAGAGTGGGATAGGAGACTCGGGCTTGTACCGAGAACTCACCAATCCAACGTCGGAGAATACTTGCGCGTTGCTCGCGATCGCCGTCCCACCGCCAAGAAGAGGGCACTCTCGGATGACAGACGCGGTCTGCTCGCTGAAATCCGCTGATCACCCGCCCACTCGCTCCCAACCAGCCTGCGGAGCGTGAGGGATTGTCGACCGAGTGTTCTCAGAGAGTGGACAGCCTGAAGAGGAGAGCAGCGGGATCAACGCGTCTGTTTGAGGAGAACTCACGGAGAAGAGACGTGGGGCCTGGGTCTCATGACCCGGCCGCCGCCTTCTGCCCGGCGGTCGTGAAAGAGGCAGCACCATCGATTCACAGGACGGCAGGAGGCGGTCTGAAAAGACGGCCGTCGATTGATCGTGCGTCCAGAAGAGCACTCACTTTTTCGCTGCGGCGAAGCTTGGACTCGAGGGCCATTGTGAGTCGCACCGACGATCCCGCCGTCGAACAGCAGCTTCAGAAGACGGGAGGGGTGGTTGAACAGCAGGCCGCAGGCTCCGCGGCGTCCGTTGGCTGCAACCAGGAGTGATCAGTGGGCGATTGGCGAGAAGTTGGAGGACCCGCAAAAGAAAGAAGGCGGCAGCCGACCGATCGGGAGCGACAGGAGAGGAGGAATGAGAATGAGGAGGGAGTGCTCGGCGGAGAAGGAAAGCGACTCGACCGACTGCCCGACTCGCTGCTTTCAGCTCGCTTTTGTTCCTCGCCGAACCTTCCGGATTGTCTACGTGGCGATCGCGGCGGGAGTCGCCGCCGGCAGCTGCGGGCGGACGGAATTTCCGCCCATTCCCGCTCGCGTCGGCCGTCGCAGCCGGCCGGCCGCTCTTTTTCTGGAATAAGTGAGGAATGTAAAAAACCGAAAAGATTGCGAGGCGATCTCGGAGCTGAAAAGTGAAACAAATGGTCGCTTCTACCGTTCCGTTGATTCCTGCCATACGGCAACCGACTCGAAGTCAGAAAAGCCGTTTTTAAGCAATTTATGGGGCGTGTCATAAATAGAAGTCGAGGCACCATCCTCCACCGACACGTCGCAAGGTCGTTCGTGAGCAGCTGCAAGTGAACGCTGCGCCGCTTCTACGCGACCAGACGAATGGAAAATCGCCAGCCGTCTGCCCTTTCCCGCAGATCAACGGCTGCTTGTGCATCTCATTCACTTCCGATTGCGGTTGCTTGTTTATTCCCTTCGAGTTCGTTCTATTGTGCGGTTCCTGGGTCATCAGCACATGTTTGCGATTCGGGTCGTCTGAGGATTTCAGCGGATCAACCAGCTCATCGCTCACAGCCGGAGAAATTTCG
>JAMPIO010000580.1:0-12944 GCA_024699865.1 Aphelenchoides fujianensis | reverse complement strand
CTCGCCCTTCTCCTTCGGCTTCTCGTCGCTGCGGCCCGAGTGGTAGGGAGCGGTGAGCGTGCGGAGTTCCACGGGCTCCAGTTCGTTCCGTCGACGCGTTTCGTCCACCGCAACATCAGCGACCGCCTGCAGAGGCGGATAGTCAAGCGGGGGCGTCGGGCGGCTCTCTTCGGTTTGCTTCTCCACTTCGATCTCCCGCTCCTCCGCGGTCATCCAATCGCTTCGGCCGTGTGCGAGGACGATGCGGGCGTGTTGCTCGATCGGGAAGTGAGCCGCTTCTCGGTGCCGCAGATCGACGACAACTCCCGCGTACACCTGCAAATAAAATATTGACTGCTGGGTGAACGACCGCCAACTCACTTCGGTGATGGGAGGATAGGCGTGCTGCTCCTTCTTCTTGAACAGGCCGGTGATCTTCGAGCTGATTGACTCCTGCTGCTCTTTCGGCCGTGGCTCGTCGCTGCGGCCCGAGTGGTAGCGCGTGACCGACGATTCGATGGGCTCGTCGGGCAGCTCGTGCAGGCGGCGCGTCTCGTCTACGTCTCCGCTGAACGGCTCGTGGATTGCGGGGTAGTCGGTCGGAACGATTGACTTCGTTTCTTCGACGGGCGGCTCCTCCGCAAGGTCCTCGACGACGGAGCGGGCGACGACGTGCGGCTGCTCGTCGACGTCCGAGCGGCCGTGCAGGAGGTAGACGCTGGAGTGCTCGCCGATCGGCTGGTGGGCGTGCTCGCGGTGGGCGATGCTCTCCAGCGGGCCCGCGTACGCTTCGCTGCTCGGGTGGTCGTCGTGGGCGTGGCCGCGCTTGAAGAGGCGGCCGGCGAGCTTCGAGCCGATCGACTCGCGCGGCTCCTTCGGCCTCTCGTCCGACCGGCCGCTCGCGTAGACCGCGACGTGGTGCCGCAACTCCTCGGGCTGCAGTTCGCGGGAGCGGTGGGTGGCCGCGAGCTCGTAGTCGGCGGGCAGCGGGCGCGTCTCGGGGTAGCCGGCCGGTTGGCGGCTCGTGTGCCGCTCCTCTTCGACTCGCTCGTCGGCGACCGGCCTGTTCGCCTGTTCGAGGTCGGAGCGGCCCGAGTGGTAGACGGCGACGTGCGAGTGGACGGCGTGTTCGGGCAGCTCCTCCCGGCGGTGCGTCGAGTGAAGCTCGTGCTCGACGGGGGCGGAGATCGGCGGGTAATCCGTGGACCGGCGAGGCGCCTCCTCCAGCCGCTCTTCCCGGAGGCCGCTCTCTCCCGAGTGGTACTTGGCGGCGTGCTCGGCCAGCTCGAAGTGCGGGTGCTCTCGGTGGCGCGTCTCCTCCAACGGGCCCTCGTAGACGGAGTGGGGCGGGTGCTCGTGGTGGGGCTCCTTCTTCTTGAACAGCGAGGTGATCTTCGCGGCCAACCCGTCGCCCTTCTCCTTGGACTCGTCGGAGCGGCCGGAGTGGTACTTTTGGACACGCGACTCGAGCGGCTCGTCGGGCAGCTCGTTCAGGCGGTGCGTGTGGGCGAGCTCGTAGTCGGCGGCCGGCTGGAGCGGCGGGTAGCCGGCGGGCGTCCTCCGCGCTTCCTGCTCCTCCCGAACGACCTCCTCGCCTCTCGCTTCCTCCGGCCGCCGGCTGCTGTCGCCCGAGTGGTAGACGGCGACGTGCGAGTGGACGGCGTGCTCCTCCAACTCGCGCTGCTTCCTCGTCTCATCCACCTCAAACTCGAAGGGAGCGGAGAGGTGCGGGTAGTTGGACGTGGTCTGGATCGGCCGCTCGACCTCGCCGGCCGTCTGCTGGACGCCCGCCGACTCTCCCGAGTGGTAGGCGGTCGCCCATTCGGCGAGTGGGTGGTGGGCGGCTTCTCGGTGCCGCAGATCGTCGAGCGGTCCAGCGAACACTTCGCTTCGCGGGTGATCGTCGTGGGCGTGGCCGCGTTTGAAGAGGCCGGTCAGCTTCGAGGCCAACCCCTCGCCCTTCTCCTTCGGCCGGGACTCGTCGCTGCGGCCCGAGTGGTAGGGAGCGGCGAGCGTGCGGAGTTCCACGGGCTCCAGTTCGGGGCGCCGCTCGGTGGCCGCGAGCTCGTAGTCGGCGGGCAGCGGGCGCGTCTCCGGGTAGGCAGCCGTTCGGGCGGGCTGCTCGTGCTCCACGCGTTCTTTGTGCAGATCGCTTTGTCCGGAGTGGTAGGCGGCCGCCCAGTCGGCGAGCGGGTGGTGGCCGAACTCGCGGTGCTCCACGGACTCGAGCGGGCCCTCGTGCACGAAGTGAGGCGGGTAGCCATTGGTTTTCTGCGGCGTCCTTCCGCTCGGCTTCTCCTCCACGACCGACGGGGAGCGAGTGCTGATGGCGTCGTAGGAGAAGGAAGACGGCAATCGATGGATTTCTCGCTCCAACTCGCGATGTTCGACGTCGGTGGCACGCGGCAAGTGAGAGAGCGGGCCGCTGTAAACGTCGCTCTTCGGTTGGTCCTCGTGCGCGTGGCCGCGGCGGAAGATCGAAGTGATGCGAGACCCAATCGATTCTTTCGCTTGCCGGAGCTCTTTCGGAGATTCCTTCGTCTTCTTCGGCTGTTCATCGCTGCGACCTGCCGAGTAAATCGAAACGAAGCGGTCCACCGGATGGGCTGCGAGGTCGTGAGTTCGGCGCGTGGAAGCGAGCGGCTGGTCGAATGGCTGCTGTACCTCCGGATAGCCCGCAGGGACGGGCGCTCTCTTCGTCTCCACGCGAATCACTTCCGTTCGGACCTCGTGTTGTGGCGGCAGTTCTTCGCTCTTCAACGGCGCCTCTTGGCGGGAATCGGAGCGGCCGCTGTGGTAGACGGAGGCGAAGCGGTTGATGTCGCTCTGCGGAAACTCGCGGTAGTGCGTGCTCTCCAACGGGCCGCTGTAGACCTCGCTCGTCGGCCGGTCCTCGTGGGCGTGGCCGCGGCGGAAGATCGAAGTGAGTTTTGAAGTCAACCCCTCGCCCTTTTCTTTCGGCGTCGGCTTCTCGTCGCTAAAGCCGGAGCTGTAGACGGAGACTTCCTCTTCGATTGGGCTGGACGAGAGTTCCGGGCGTCGGTGAGCGGGCAGCACTTCCACATGGCGGTGCTCTTCGAGAGGCGGCGGACGGTCGGCCTGGACGGGCGTCGACAGCCGCTCGTCGACCGCTGAACGAGTTCTTCCTTCCTCTTCTTCGACTCGCGGCTTTTCGGGCGGCAGATCCGAGCGTCCGTGGGGGAGCACGACGTCCACGTGTTCTTCGAGGTCGTACGACGGGAACTCGTGCGGGCGGAGTTCGGAAAGTGGGCCCGAGTAGACGCCGGTCGGGTACTCGTCGTGCTGCTTGTGTCCTCGTCGGAAGATCGACGTGATTCGAGTGGTGATCACCTTTTCTTTCGGCTGCTCTTCGATTTCGTCCGACCGACCGCTGGAGTACGCGCTGACGTGCGAGGCCAACGGTTCGTCGCGGAGATCGTGAATGCGCCGAGTGAAGTCCACCGGCCCTTCGAATGGCTCACGGGTGGTGGGATAACCCGCGGCTTTCGCTTCTTCGACGCGCGGCTCCTCCGGAAGCTTTTCAACCACCGAACGGGCGACGACGTGTGGCTTCTCGTCGAGATCCGAGCGTCCGTGCAGCAGGTACACGGACGAGAACTCGGCGATCGGCTGGTGCGAGTGCTCTCGGTGGTGGAGGTGGTCGAGCGGTCCAGCGAACACTTCGCTTTGCGGGTGAACGTCGTGAGCGTGGCCGCGTTTGAAGAGGGCGGTCAGCTTCGAGGCCAACCCCTCGCCCTTCTCATTCGGTCGGGGCTCGTCGCTGCGGCCCGAGTGATAGATGGCGGCGTGTTGCTCGACTGGAATAGCGGCCAACTCCTCTCGTCGGCGAGTGGACTTCACGGGGATGTCCGTGGGGGCGGAGATAGGCGGATAGCCGGCGGGCGTCGTTCGTGTCGCCTCTTCGTGGACGGGCACTTCTTCCGGCCGTTCTCTGCGGACATCGCTTCTGCCCTCGGTGTTGTAAACGGCGGCGTGTTGCTCGATGGGATGATGGCCGGCCTCTCGATGGTGGAGATTATCAACCGGGCCTTTGTGCACGAAATGCGGGTACTCGGCGTGTTGATTGTGGCCGCGTCGGAAGATCGACGTGATTCGAGTGGTGACAGACTCCTCTTTCGGCTTCTCCGCTTCGGTTTCGTCCGACCGACCGCTCGCATACGCACTGACGTGAGAGGCCAAAGGTTCGTCGGGCAGCTCGTGAATGCGGTGAGTGGACTCAACGTCTTCGGCAAACGGCTCGTGGTTGGTGGGATAGCCAGGAGGTGCAGTCGACTTCGCTTCTTCGACTCGGGGTGCTTCCGGAAGTTTCTCGACCACCGATCGAGCAACGACGTGCGGCTTCTCGTCGAGATCCGAGCGTCCGTGCAGCAGGTACACCGACGAGAACTCGGGCAGCGGGTGCTCTTTCGCCTCGTGATGCCGCATCTCCGAGAGCTCGCCCTCGAACGGCGTGGACGAGGGGAAGTCGTGGTAAGCGTGGGACCGCCGGAACAAGCCGGAAAGCTTCGAACTCGGCCGTCTCTCTCCCGTGTGCTCGTCGGAGCGCCCACTGGAGTAGGCGGAGACAAACGAGGAGAGCGGCCGCTCTTCCAACTCGTCTGCTCGGCGGGTCGCTCGGACGTCGATGGCAGGTGCTTCGGGGATTTGCACGGCGGGCGGAGGAGTGATCGCTCGCTTCTCTTCATCCACCCGCGGCTTCTCGTGGGCAACGTCTGACCGACCGGACGGCCACACAACTCGGGCGTGCTCTTCGATGGGGTGTCGGCCGGCTTCTCGGTGGTGCAGATCTTCGAGCGGGCCTTGGTACTCGAAGTGAGACGGATAGTCGGAAATTTTCTGCGACGTCCTTCCACTCGGCTTCTCCTCCACGACCAACGGGGAGCGGGTGGTGATCGCATCGTAGGAGAAGGACGACGGCAGTTGGTGGACGTCCCGTCCCAGCTCGCGATGTTCGGCCTCGAAAGCGCGCGGCAAATCAGTGAGCGGACCGCTGTAGAATTCGCTTCTCGGGTGATCGTCGTGTGCGTGGCCGCGTTTGAACAGGCCCGTGAGCTTCGAGGCCAACCCCTCGGCCTTCTCCTTCGGTCGCGGCTCGTCGCTGCGGCCCGAATGGTAGGGAGCGGCGACCGTGCGGAGCTCCACGCTCTCCAACTCGTTCCGTCGACGCGTTTCGTCCACCGCGACATCAGCGACCGTCTGCAGAGGCGGATAGTCAAGCGGGGGCGTCGGGCGGCTCTCTTCGGCCTGCTTCTCGACTTCGATCTCCCGCTCCTCCGCGGTCATCCAATCGCTTCGGCCGTGTGCGAGGACGATGCGGGCGTGTTGCTCGATCGGGAAGTGAGCCGCTTCTCGGTGCCGCAGATCGACGACAACTCCCGCGTACACCTGCAAATAAAATATTGACTGCTGGGTGAACGACCGCCAACTCACTTCGGTGATGGGAGGATAGGCGTGCTGCTCCTTCTTCTTGAACAGGCCGGTGATCTTCGAGCTGATTGACTCCTGCTGCTCTTTCGGCCGTGGCTCGTCGCTGCGGCCCGAGTGGTAGCGCGTGACCGACGATTCGATGGGCTCGTCGGGCAGCTCGTGCAGGCGGCGCGTCTCGTCTACGTCTCCGCTGAACGGCTCGTGGATTGCGGGGTAGTCGGTCGGAACGATTGACTTCGTTTCTTCGACGGGCGGCTCCTCCGCAAGGTCCTCGACGACGGAGCGGGCGACGACGTGCGGCTGCTCGTCGACGTCCGAGCGGCCGTGCAGGAGGTAGACGCTGGAGTGCTCGCCGATCGGCTGGTGGGCGTGCTCGCGGTGGGCGATGCTCTCCAGCGGGCCCGCGTACGCTTCGCTGCTCGGGTGGTCGTCGTGGGCGTGGCCGCGCTTGAAGAGGCGGCCGGCGAGCTTCGAGCCGATCGACTCGCGCGGCTCCTTCGGCCTCTCGTCCGACCGGCCGCTCGCGTAGACCGCGACGTGGTGCCGCAACTCCTCGGGCTGCAGTTCGCGGGAGCGGTGGGTGGCCGCGAGCTCGTAGTCGGCGGGCAGCGGGCGCGTCTCGGGGTAGCCGGCCGGTTGGCGGCTCGTGTGCCGCTCCTCTTCGACTCGCTCGTCGGCGACCGGCCTGTTCGCCTGTTCGAGGTCGGAGCGGCCCGAGTGGTAGACGGCGACGTGCGAGTGGACGGCGTGTTCGGGCAGCTCCTCCCGGCGGTGCGTCGAGTGAAGCTCGTGCTCGACGGGGGCGGAGATCGGCGGGTAATCCGTGGACCGGCGAGGCGCCTCCTCCAGCCGCTCTTCCCGGAGGCCGCTCTCTCCCGAGTGGTACTTGGCGGCGTGCTCGGCCAGCTCGAAGTGCGGGTGCTCTCGGTGGCGCGTCTCCTCCAACGGGCCCTCGTAGACGGAGTGGGGCGGGTGCTCGTGGTGGGGCTCCTTCTTCTTGAACAGCGAGGTGATCTTCGCGGCCAACCCGTCGCCCTTCTCCTTGGACTCGTCGGAGCGGCCGGAGTGGTACTTTTGGACACGCGACTCGAGCGGCTCGTCGGGCAGCTCGTTCAGGCGGTGCGTGTGGGCGAGCTCGTAGTCGGCGGCCGGCTGGAGCGGCGGGTAGCCGGCGGGCGTCCTCCGCGCTTCCTGCTCCTCCCGAACGACCTCCTCGCCTCTCGCTTCCTCCGGCCGCCGGCTGCTGTCGCCCGAGTGGTAGACGGCGACGTGCGAGTGGACGGCGTGCTCCTCCAACTCGCGCTGCTTCCTCGTCTCATCCACCTCAAACTCGAAGGGAGCGGAGAGGTGCGGGTAGTTGGACGTGGTCTGGATCGGCCGCTCGACCTCGCCGGCCGTCTGCTGGACGCCCGCCGACTCTCCCGAGTGGTAGGCGGTCGCCCATTCGGCGAGTGGGTGGTGGGCGGCTTCTCGGTGCCGCAGATCGTCGAGCGGTCCAGCGAACACTTCGCTTCGCGGGTGATCGTCGTGGGCGTGGCCCCGCTTGAAGAGGCCGGTCAGCTTCGAGGCCAACCCCTCGCCCTTCTCCTTCGGCTTCTCGTCGCTGCGGCCCGAGTGGTAGCGCGTGACGGACGACTCGATCTCGAGCGGCTCCAGTTCTCGGCGGCGGCGCGTCTCGTCCACCTCGAAGTCGATGGGCGCCGAAATCGGCGGGTAGTCGAGCGGGCGGCTCAGTTGGCGCGGCTCTCGCTCCAGCTCGTCGCTTCGGCCTGACTTGTGGACGACGGCGGCGTGCTCGTGGATGGGCGAGTGGGCGAACTCGCGGTGCTCCACGGACTCGAGCGGGCCCTCGAACGGCGAGGCGGGCGGGTAGTCGGCGGTGGCGGCCGGCTTCTGGAAGATCCGCACCGCCAGTTTGGACGAGAGACTGCCGCCCGCCGGCTCGTCGCTGCGGCCGCTCGCGTACACGCTGCTGAAGTGCTCCAGCGGGAGCGGTTCGAGGTCGGCCGCGCGGTGCGTGTGCGAGAGGTCGTACTCGCGGGCGGGCTCGACGGGCGGATAGCCGTGGGGAGCGGCGGGCGTCGGGTGGGGCGCTTCGGGCACGCGCTCTTGCCGGAGGCCGCTCTCTCCCGAGTGGTACTTGGCGGCGTGCTCGGCCAGCTCGAAGTGCGGCTGCTCTCGGTGGCGCGTCTCCTCCAACGGGCCCTCGTAGACGGAGTGGGGCGGGTGCTCGTGGTGGGGCTCCTTCTTCTTGAACAGCGAGGTGATCTTCGCGGCCAACCCGTCGCCCTTTGGCTCGTCGGACCGCCCGGAGTGATAGCGAGTGACGGACGATTCAATCTCGAACGGCTCCAGCTCTTTTCTCCGGCGAGTCTCGTCCAAGTCGTAATGGATGGCAGCCCCAATAGGCGGGTAGTCGCTCGAGCGGACGGGCGCCTCGTGTTCCACCGGCCGCTCCTCGCGCACGTCGCTGCGGCCCGAGAGGTGGTACACGATCGAGTGGCCGGCGATCGGGTGGTGCGGGAACTCCACGTGGCGCGCCTCGCAGACGGGGCCCGCGTACGTGAAGGCGGGGTAGTCGGCGGGCGGCGCGAAGATGGCGCCCGCCTCCTCTTCTCGCGGCTGCTGGACGCCCGACTCTCCCGAGTGGTAGACGGTCGCCCATTCGTCGAGTGGGTGGTGGGCGGCTTCTCGGTGCTGCAAATCGTCGATTGTTCCGGTGTACTCCTGAAAAGAAATGAATGATTGCTGTTCGATCAGGCGCCAACTCACTTCTGTGGGGGGGTAGTCGTCGTGAGCGTGACCTCGTTTGAAGAGACCGGTCAGCTTCGAGGCCAACCCTTCGCCCTTCTCCTTCGGCTTTTCGTCGCTGCGGCCCGAGTGGTAGCGCGTGACGGACGACTCGATCTCCAGCGGCTCCAACTCGCGGCGTCGGCGCGTCTCCTCCACCTCGAAGTCGATCGGAGCCGAGCGGGGCGGGTAGCCGTGCAGAGAGGCCGTTCGGGCATCTTCCTCCACCGGCCGCCTCTTTTCCGCCGCCGGCTGTTCGGCGCGCTCATCCGACCGCCCGCTCGGCCACGAGACGCGCGCGTGGTCGGCGAGTTCGAAGTGCGGCTGCTCGCGGTGCCGCAAGTCTTCCAGTCGGCCAGCGAACGGCTGAAATGAACGAAATTAATAAGTGCCTAAAGCGTTTTTAAAGCAAGGCAAGATTCATAGGCAGAAGTCTTTTTGATTAACTGTTTGCGCGTCGATTAGAGTGTGATTCGAGCTACGAACAAAAAAGATTTGCGACGTTGCTGAATGAGGAGGCGAGTAGTTAAACGCGGTAAAAACGTGTTTGTGATCGACCACAGTCAACTCTCTACGAACCGATCATTTTAACTCTTTGTCCACTTCAACGCCAGACACATTTTTTGGCGTTTACTGCTCTACTTTGATCTTCTATGCTTTCCTGATACACTTCAGTGTCTTGCAGAAGCACCACATCGGCCCTCTCGGTAGACCGCTTCTTACCAGAGAGGCGGACGAAGTGGGGCTGATTCAGAGTATAAAAGCAGTCAGTGCGCCGCAGAGTTTGTCAACTTGTCGTTAGTGTCACTTGTAATCGCAGAGTTAAGAAGATTCGCTTTACAAAATCTCGAGTCGGCATTTCCTTGTGCACTTGTTTGCTTGGTTGTTCGTTTGTGCTGCGGTAAATCCGGCTGCCCGTTCATCGCTTGAATTTCCTACTTTGCTAAACTCTGGGCTCCGCGTACAGCTCAGCACTGTTCCTTGCTGAACTTGGCCCAAACGAGAGAGCAAAACGAGTTGCTTCGAATGTGGGTTTGAAAACGGTTAGCGTTTTGGAGCCTTCGTTTTGGTGAATACTTCACTTCATTCGTCATGCCGGCGGCCAGCATCCTTTCCGCCCCCAATCGCTAATCTCTTTTGCTGCCCGAACAAAACGCAGTCAGCAGCGGAAAAGACGGTCCGTACGCGTGAAGCCCAACGCCTTGATCGTCCTTTTCGATGCGCTTATTATTGTACTTCCGGTAGTGTGTAAAACAGTTAGCGAGTGACTGCCGATTGAGGTCTTTCGACTTCCTTCCGCCGGTCGGCGTGCCCTCCAGCCGAATTTCGTGAATCGATCCCCTCCAGACGCTCAACATTCGGTGCGCCGCCGTCGCACTCTAGATTTTTTAAACGACCTATCGATGAAGGAGTTCCACACCGAAAGGCGGTCAATTTCATTGCCAATCGCATGGCGTACATCGAAGTCCGCTTGAAAGTACTTCTGCGGAATGCGTGTCACACCCACCCGTTTGTTCGAGAATACTGTCGCCCACGTTCTCGACAAGCGTCACGTACGGAACGCTTCCACGTTGCGCTCTCGGTATTTGAAGACGTCGCAGGATCGAACTCATCGCTTTTGTTGTCAAGGTTTCAACACCTTAACGATAGGTGGCATTCAATTCTGCAAGCGGATTGCGACGCCGACTTGAGCGAAGACTACAGCCCGCTTGCTTGGAATGCAACTTTTTTGGCTTCCGTCGTCTACAGTAGACGAAACAGTTCCAATTAAAGCGCATTCTACGGCTCGAACGATACAAGTCGAAGATCTTGGGCAAAGAAACCCGCAACAAATGCATCCCACACGGCGTTTGTATTTTGACTTGTTCGTTCGAATAACCAATCACGCGCAAGCCGCCAAGCAGCGCCCTTAACAATCGCCATTTGGTAGTCGAGCCGCCGAAATTCGCGCCGAACTGCGGAACGCGGCAGTTCAATCGCTGGCATCACTTCCGTTCGCAATTGCACTCCGTGCTTTTTGCTCTCACGCGGGCGACCATCCCCGCCTCGCGCCTCGACGCATCAGCCCATCAAAAACCACTGCGTTCTTCCACCCCGCCGTTCAATGAGCCTGTAACCGGAAGCAGTGCTTCGTTGAGACGAGCATCACGGTCATGTCCACCACCGGCTGAAGTATCCGCACCTTCTCCACGCTCATAGCTCGAACTCCAGCTGCAAAACATGACGAAAACGGCGTTCGTTGAGCGATTGGCCGACGAACAAGTGGTCAAAAACTGTGCAAACCAACATTCAGATCGCAGTCGGAAAGAAATGCATCATCTTTCGGTTTCATCACTTGCAAACGCTGTTCGTTTGGCGGCTACGGACGAGTCGGAACGCGAACAACCGACCACTTCGATCGGCGGTCTTCCGTCCACTTTCCAATGCGCATCAACCGCCCTTCATCCCAGCGGATGCATTTGGAGCTTGAAGAAAGTAACTCCAAGAATTACTAAAGAATCATCCACGAACGAGGCAAATTCCTGACCGCGCATTCTTATGTGGCCAAGCGGAGCACAAACCGGTCAATTTGAGAGCCGAAGTCCACTTGGTTCACGTGAGCAACCAGCGTCCACGCGCAACGACCAATTCAAAGGATCAGGGCTCGTTCGTTGCGTCTAAGGTCTGACCGTTCGTTAAAGTTATCCCGCTGCACCCAACCCTTTCGTACGCCTTTCCGACGGTTTGTTTTTTGCGTCCGCAGGGTCGACAGAAGATTCGGTCGAAAAAACCAAACGCCAGAAAGGCGAGGAGCCTCAGCGAGCACGCATCAGCACGGCCCAATCGGCCGCTCGCTCAACTACTGGCAGCGGTTGAAGACAAGCGTCTGCAAATGCGGAAGCCGGCTCACAGCGATTAGTTCCGAGCGGTTCATCAAGGGCGTTTCGTCAAAAAACTCTGATCGGTTGACGTCCAGCTTCAACAACAAACCTGTCAAACGAGTGCTCTCTCCGCACAACGAGCTGAAGCTCATCGCCCGCTCTCACTCGACAGTCGACGGTTCGATTCACGAAACATCTGCTCATCGGGAGCCTTCGACCCGTGAATCTCTACCCTCGCAGACCAAACTTTTCGTCCAGCAGCCGGGCGTGGACGTCAACCATTGTCTTACCGCCCCCCAAACGCCTACTGGAAGAAGTCGCTTGAACGCGCTCATCGATTTCGCTCCGACGATCACGTAAAAAAGCGAAAAGCTGAAGAGCATGAGTCGTATTCCGAAGGTCTTATGACTGCCGCAACGTACGCGACTCTGTTTTGAACTCGGGCACTTCTTCAAAGCAGAAGAATCGAACGGTTGTGCTCAATAATCTTCTCCTTCCTCTTTGATCGACAGCGCGCGAGCATACCGCACGAACATCAGAAAAGAACTACCCGACTTCTACCGCAAATGAATCAAAACCAATTGAGAGCAACCGTTCGACGACAACCAGCAATGCGCTTGAAAACCCCACCTTGCCAAGTAGTTCAATTGCGGCGAGTTCTATCCCACTGAACGCAAAACTGAGAGCCTTTCCGCGTGCGAGTGTTTGGTCGCACCTCTTTAAACGCCCGCTTCTTCCGTTTCTCTTTGAAACGACACGCAGTTTTGAGGAAAGAAGGTGTGTTGGCAAGAACATAAGGTGGAACTCACTTCGGTGATGGGAGGATAGTCGTGTTGCTCCTTCTTCTTGAAGAGGCCCGTGAGCTTCGAGGTGATCGACTCCTGCTGCTCTTTCGGCCAGGACTCGTCGCTGCGGCCCGAGTGGTAGCGCGTGACAGACGACTCGATGGGCTGGTCGGGCAGCTCGTGGAGGCGATGAGTGGACTCCAGCTCTCCGCTGAACGGCTCGCGGAGCGCCGGGTAGTCGGTTGGAGCAATCGCCTTCGCTTCTTCGACGGGCGGCTCCTCCGGAAGGTCCTCGACAACCGAACGGGCGACGACGTGCGGCTGCTCGTCGACGTCCGAGCGGCCGTGCAGGAGGTAGACGCTGGAGTGCTCGGCGATCGGCTGGTGGGCGTGCTCGCGGTGGGC
The DNA here is from genome assembly GCA_024699865.1 of Aphelenchoides fujianensis. NCBI lineage: Eukaryota > Metazoa > Nematoda > Chromadorea > Rhabditida > Aphelenchoididae > Aphelenchoides > Aphelenchoides fujianensis. Next base: position 676 of record JAMPIO010000580.1, on the reverse strand, counting down.
GATGCTCTCCAGCGGGCCCGCGTACGCTTCGCTGCTCGGGTGGTCGTCGTGGGCGTGGCCGCGCTTGAAGAGGCGGCCGGCGAGCTTCGAGCCGATCGACTCGCGCGGCTCCTTCGGCCTCTCGTCCGACCGGCCGCTCGCGTAGACCGCGACGTGGTGCCGCAACTCCTCGGGCTGCAGTTCGCGGGAGCGGTGGGTGGCCGCGAGCTCGTAGTCGGCGGGCAGCGGGCGCGTCTCGGGGTAGCCGGCCGGCTGGCGGCTCGCGTGCCGCTCCTCTTCGACTCGCTCGTCCACGGCCGGCCTGTCCGCGTGCTCGAGGTCCGAGCGGCCGGGGTGGTAGAAGGCGGCGTGTTCCCGCAGCGCGTAGTGCGGCTGCTCGCGGTGCTGCAGTTCGTCCACGGGGCCGCGGTGGGGCTCCGAGGCGGGGTAGTCGAGGTGGGCGTGGCCGCGGCGGAAGATCGAGCCCAGTTTGGACTCCTTGCGTTCCTTCGGCTCCGCCGGCTTCTCGTCGTCCGAGCGGCCCGAGTGGTAGACGGCGACGTGCGAGTGGACGGCGTGTTCGGGCAGCTCCTCCCGGCGGTGCGTCGAGTGGAGCTCGTGCTCGACGGGGGCGGAGATCGGCGGGTAATCCGTGGACCGGCGAGGCGCCTCCTCCAGCCGCTCTTCCCGGAGGCCG
>JAMPIO010000579.1:0-12965 GCA_024699865.1 Aphelenchoides fujianensis | reverse complement strand
GCGACTGCTGGAGTTCTGTTTGTTTGTTCGTTAGCCAATTTGTTCACTATCGTTTGGTATTTGCTGTGTTGTGCGCTAAAACCTTTTGGCATGTTACGCACGTCATTATTTTCGATTAAAAAGGAATGCTTGCTGTCGCTCACAATCAGTTGCTATCGCGGATCGCAAACTCCTTTTGTGCCGACCTTTTAAAGACAAAACGTTCCACTTTGAACCGCTTCGATGACGACCCACGCGCAGCTGTTCGATTGCTGCAACGAGGAATGAACGGAGAGAGCGGGGAATACGGCCGACTTCCCGCGGCTTCCAGCACGCCCCCGGTCGACGTCGTGACTTCCGCGCGTTTTCAAGGCGTCCGTCAGGAAGCTGACGGCCGGGGCGTGTGCCTCCTCTCGACTCTAGCGGTCGGTGAAGGCGACTGCCGGACGCTAGAGCGGCCGAACGAACGGCGCGTACGGGAAGTCGTGGAAGACGGCGTGTTGTTGGGGTCGCCTTCCCTCTTCTCGTGGCCGGAAAAGCGAGTGGGCGGCCCCTCCGATCGCCGTCCACTGGGGGTAGCGTTGCAGTCGGTTCGGTGGCGCCGACGCGCGGCGTCTTCTCTTCCGCCCGCCCCCCACCCGCTCTCTTGCGCGCCGCTCGCGCCCGGCCGCCCGACGCCGCTGCCTTTCGCCACGCCGATTCCGCTCCGCTTTCCGGCATGTTTTGGGCGAGGAAGCGGATTCTTTTTGCAGACATCCGGGCGTTGATTGACAGCAACGGAGCTCTGAGCTGATCTTTGAAGTTCTCGGCAACTGCCCGATGAGAAAAGCCATTCACGCGTTTCTGGGAAATTATGGTTTTTTTGAGACTGAATGCTCAGGTCGTCCGCTGCGTGCATGTTGGATTGAACGAAAGGATTAGAACCAGCAAAAGGTGAAGAAAGGTGAAAAGCGCAGAGATGGAGAACAGGCCGAAAGTGACGAAACAAACAGCCCAGTAAACGCTGGTCCTTGAGTCGATATTACCGATAATCCCACTCCTGGTGAGCTCGTTCTTTCACGTTGGCAAGGAACACGGATCAGTTCAGAGTCACGCGATGATTGGTCCCACTGCTCATCGCATCGGTCGCGAGGGGAAAGAAGTGAATAGATTCATCGCACCCGATATACGTAGAGGTACCTGCAGTAGGCAGCTTGACCAGCACCACGCCCCATTCGAAGCGGGCAACTCGCGCCTCGCCGCGGAGACCCCCGCCGCCTTCCACTAGGAGGGGGCAGTCCTCCAGCGCTCTGGAGGTACGCCCGTGCTGGAGAGCAGCAGGGCGAGCTGGCGGCAGACGGGCCGCTTTCCCGTCCACGAGCGCCCACTTCGAGCGGGAATCCCGTTCAGAATGCCCGCTGCGGCGGCGCCAGAAAAGGCGGTCGGCATCGCGGGCGCGAGTCGCGTAATGCATCGCTGCTTGCTGCGTCGCAGTAGTAAACGAAAATCCTGAAAGAATGTGATGAATTTCACTGGCTCCGGGCGCTCGATGGCCGCAACTCTGACGGACAGAGCGGCGTGGTCTTTGAAGTGTATCTATTATGCTGCTTGCATCTGCTCGGCACCTTTGACCAACGGCCGCGAAATAATCTTTGATGAGCGCGATTTTGCGGTACGCCGATCGAAGCGGTTATTACTGGTTCTCTGACTGGCGGCCCTTATCTCGTTTGTCAGCCGGACTGATCCGACCCTGCTGTGAGCTCGCCCGTCATCTCTTCAAGTGGTTTGTTCCTTCCGCCCGCCCTGTCTCGGGCATTCCGCCCGCTCTCTCTTCCCGCAGTCTTTCCGCCGCCTTTAGTCATCGTCCTTCCCCTCCCGCAGATCCAACTGCCCTTGATCGTGTATTCGCCGGTAAAGCTCAATCATCCTTTCGTCCTCCTCCCTCGGCTCCATTGATCGGCACTCCCGCCCGACCACGAGCGCCTCTCAGTCGTGTTTTATTTAACTACGAATGCAAGGAACAGTCGTCGGAATTCACTACTCACCATGTGTTTCGTTCGGACAAAGAAGCGAATAGCCGCCCTTCGACTGCGACCACCGACAAGCGGTAGAGTCGACAGCAGGCCTTGGAAGAGGACGCAGTCAATCACTCAGTTCTTCGTAAAACGAACGTCCGGGCAACGAAAGCGGAAAAATAACGACAGAGAACGCAACAACACCATCAGATCAAACGATTTCGCCAACCCTGACGATGATCGCAATAAACAGCTGTAGCTCATGGAGAGACGGAACGTGCGTCCGCCGACCGCTGGGAAGCCGAGCGGTGAGCAAGTGACCACAGCGCCCCTCTCCGCCGCCCACTCCCTCACTCATCCACGGCCGCTTCTTTCGGTGGGATCCGCCCGCCACTCGCCCAGCGCCAGCAAATCCGCCCCCTCCGCCGTCTTCCACGGCCGCCGCCCTTCTCGACCGCCGGCTTCGATCTCGCCGGCCGACAAACTCCACCCCTCAATCCGCCGCCCATCCCACTGACTCCGGTTGAGACGCCGTGGGAGCCGCTCGACGGGCGGCGGCATCCGGCCAGCGGTCGACGGTCTTCAGCACCCCGTTGTCAGAAAAGCTTCCTCTAAGACGTCCTAGATCTAGCACGAAAAGAAGTGAACACAAGCAGCAAGGACGGAAGACCACGGCCGCCTCTCTCATCAACGGCGGCAGTCGAGCAACCGCCCGCTTCCGTATGGAACTGAACGCCGTCCACTTTGGCGATCTTTTTGCCGACTGCTCATGGAGCGACTGAAAACCGAGATATTGCTTTTTTTGAAGGTGATGCGCAGCCGGCGGAAGAAGGCAACCTACCCGAAGGGCAAAGGAACACGAATGTGTTTAGCCGGATCGTGTTACAACTTCCCACACGGAATAACTGACCGTTTTTATTCGCGTGTAAGACGACTGAACAAGAAATGAACGCCTGAAAACACAAACGCTGAAAGCGATAATGCGCATTTCACATATTCAGCAGAAGAATACCTTCAGTTCTAACGGAAGCAACACGGAATTTGTTCCCTATTGTCTTCGTCATACACGAAGAAGAAGAAACAAAACAACAATCTCTTTTTTACCACAAAGCTAATAGGCATGGATATCAAAAAAAGAACATATAGAAGCTCCATTCGACAATCGATTACTTTGCTTCAATTGCCACAACCTCAAACGACTAAATAACACGTTAAACACTCACATCTCAACAACCTTCTTTTCCGTTTACCCATCCAGCCAGCGTACTTCCGACTCATGCAGAGACGACTCGCTCATCAGACGAATATCGGCAACAATCAACCCCTCGCTGCTCGGGCCGCCCGCCACTTCCATTTCGAACGGCAAGTCGAATGGCCACCCGCGCTCCTCGTTCTCCCCTTAGAGTATCCCCCCGCCTTCGATCAGGAGTGAAGGTGGGGATCAACCACCAGGGCGACGGCAAAGCCTCCACTTTCCATAGCAAGGCCACTCTCCAGGCCGGCAGTGCCGCCCGAGCTGGCAGCCCGAAGAAGCGAGATGGCGGGCAAAAGGATCGGCAGCTCTCGCGGATTCTTTCCAGATGATAGGCGAGTGCGATGAATGGACAAACTTCGGAGCGTATCTGACGAGCGGTCGACCGCCCTCTCACGTCCTTCCTCCGGCCACTCGTCCTGTCTTCGCTTCCGCCAACTCAACCCACCGAACAGCCCGCCAACAACGAGGAACTCTCGCAGTGCTCCGCAGTCGCCCGTCCTTCGATGGAGAGACGCAAGCCGCCCGCTCGCTGCTCGAGTTCCACCGGCAGCCATAAGCGAGTGAGTCACCAAGCCAGAAGCCCGCTACTTCACGCATCAAACGAGTTCCCTTCGTTCCGCTTCATCCGCTCACTCGCCGCTTTCAGCTCGTAGCCGGCTGCCAGCACCTGCACGACCGGCAGATCATCCATCGGGACCTGAAGCTGGGCAACCTCTTCTCGACGACCACCTGCAGCTGAAGATCGGCGACAGGGCAACAGGGCAAGTCGCTTGCGACACGCCATCATCGATTCGTTCCCACCTTGCCCGTTCCCTCACTCCCCGCTGCTCAAGGCCAGCCACTCGTTCGGGTGGACGTGCGGGCGGTCGGCGGCCCTTCACACGCTATCGTCAGGAAGCCGCCGTTCGAGACGCTGTCCTTGGAGGCGAGTTTCCTCCCGTCTTCCCTGGGATTCCAACGCTTGGCTGCAGCTAACGGTACGCGAGGATTAAGCAGAACGAGTTCGTGACCTCGACGCGCATCAGCAGCACGCGGCGCGAGTTGCCGCCGCCTGTTGGGCGCCGCAGGCAGAGGACCGCCCGACCGTCTTCTCGCGCGGCTTCACCCAACGCGCTGCCCGTATCGTGCCTCGTATCCGTGCCGCCTCCACTTCGATGCAGAAAAACCTCTCGCGGCATGATCGACGTCTGTTCCCCCTTCCACTCTCTTCACTCGCCTTCGTCCTGCTCGCTTTCAGCCGAAACTCGTCTGGGCAACGTGTGGATGATGGTGAGCAACCGGAAGGCGGACGAAAGGGACGAGACGCCGATCGTCGAGTGCCTGAACAACGCGGGCAACAGCCGGCGCCCCTTCTCCTGCCGATCGTGAGTGTCCCCCGAATGTTTCCCTGATCGCTCGATTGATTTAAGTGAACATGTGAGACAGAGCGCCCCGGCCTCAGCACCCGTCTTTTGAGTCTCCCGGTGGGTGGACTACGCCAGAGAAGGACGGCCTTCCTTCCAGCTGTGCAACGACTCGGTGGGCGTCCTGTTCAACGACCACACCGAAGCTGTTGGTTGATCCGAGCGGAGAGATGAGTTCCCCTTTGTTCTGCCACTTCCTCTCCTCCGCTTGCGGTCGGCTCCCAGTACACTCGACGCGACCACGGTCACCGAGTACGCGCAGACGCTGGAGAAGAAGGTCGAGCTGCTCGCAAGTTGCGCTTCGTACGTGATCGAACACCTGTCACCGGCGGGCGACGGCGTACCACGGGGCACCAGAACCGTGGCCGCTTTCCGCCTATCAGAGCAGACGTTACCGCTCGGACATAGCCATCGTGCTGCTGCTGACGGACGGAACACTCCAGTTGAACTCTTTTGCGGCGAGTTCCTTCCGTTTCGATTCGTCGAAACTGTCGTATTACTTGCAGGACCACACGAAGCTGATCGTGTCGCCGTCCAGGTGCGAGGCGGCGACGTTGCGGCGACTTCGCAGGCGCCAGCCGCCCTGGTGAGGCGGGCTGCTCGCACGAACTCCGCAAAATAACGCTTCGAGTCTGAAGGCGACGGTCGATCGGATACTCAGCCGCCGCAAGACAGAGTCCTGATCGAGCGGCTACTTCCTTGGCTCGCCGTTTTGAAACGCCGTCGTCCGAGTTCATCGTGCGGGTGTATCGAACGAAACGGCGCCTTTCTCTATCTTGCCCACAGGTGTTTCTCTTCCGCTTCATCCCTCTCATAGCCCGAGTGAACGAGCCCCACTCTGCGTCCACGCATCCGCTTCTTTCTGTTCGTGGGCAAAGTTTCAGGATCTCATTCAATAGAAACTATCACTTGAGTGAGGGTGGTACAAATTGGAGGAAGAAATCGGTGTCCTGAAAGGCCGAGCAACCAGCAGAAGCAATGCGAGGAATATCGTGGTTGTTTACGAGCATGTGGTTAACCCGTCATTTTAATAGCGAATGAATAGTGTGATTGGATAACGTGATCGCAGGCTGAGGAGTGGGCGATCGTCAACGGCGAGTGTGAAGCAATCCACTCGTATGTGGAGGCCGTCCGCCCGTTATCTTTCCGCTCGAAAGGCCGGACAAGCGGAAGGTGGGCACTCGGTTGGAGAAGTCACGACAGACCCTGCAGTCGGCTGCTCAACGGGCAGCCGAAAATCCCGGCGAGTGGAAAGCGGAAGTGGAGCGACTTCGGCGAAGGGATCCCGATACGAGCGCCCTGAAACGAAAGCCGGGTTGAAGGCGAGTCAGAGAGGTAGCGGGAGCTGACGTTGGGACGTCGATCGGTGGAAGCAGGGGGAGGAACGACGGGTGAAGAATGCGGAAGAGAAAGTCGAGGAGAAAAGGGGAGGCAGCGGCAAGGACGAGCGAGTCGGGAGATCGCAGAAGAACACGTTTGCGATTGAAGAGGCGTCCGGACTGATACCACCAGTATGCGTTACCCGTCATCGAACTCGCTTCGGCAGACGATCGATGCATCGGACTGAAAGACAAGGAAGAGATTAATCGCTTGAGAACGTGAACAGGAAGCGGTGAGTCGGTGATCGTTGCTTCTTATGCAATGCCGGTCGAAAAAGTGAACGATTTATTCCGTTTGGTATATTTTGGCTGTTTAAATAATCCGTAACATCGTTTAAGTGTGTACTTCTTTCTTGTGTTTTCAGGTTAACTTGTTGACCATTTATTCCGTTTTTTGTGTTTTAGCTGTTTAAAAGAACGTCTAAAGAGCTTTGCCTCGTAGTGAGCAAAACAATTCCCGCTGCCTCTCGTCGAGCCACAAACGGTGAACTTTCTTTCTTTTGCCCGGGCGAATATTCAGCCCTTAGAAACCTTCTAGTTGCTTCAGAACCTCTGATTGCTTGAATTATTCCTTGAATTCTTCCACGATCTGGTCCTTGCCTTGCTTGCTTCTAGCCGCTTCAAAGAGAATACTCTACTTTGATCGTCCACGACGCAGGCGGGCCCTGTATTCGAATGCCGATAAGATATTCGAAGATCGATTCTTTTTGACGCTCGTTCATTTGCTCCCCTGACTTTTCGCGATCGCTTCGCTCTTCCTCACGGGTCAGTCACTCTTTGAAGTGGGCGAGCAGCTGTTTTATTCCGGACAGTACGCTTTCGTGTTTTCGACGCGGTGGTTTGCTGCAACTGCCATATTCGCGCTTCAATTGTTGAGCTTTTTCGTTCATGTTGGCGACAATTCGGCGGATTCAGCTTCTTAATTGTTTTATGGCTGCTTCTGAGACTGGCCGGGGAGTCGTTGGCGTACCCGAATGCTACTCATTCTTGCCTTTCCTTGCTTGCTCAAAGGGCATCAGACTGTAATCCCTCCTGGAAGGCGAGACAGTGGCAGTGGGCACTCTCCAATGGGAGCCCGTTCCATCGACCCCAACATTCACGTGCGTCTACTCGCCCATCCGTCGCCATCTCTTCTCTGCTTCTCGTTCGTCCATTCACAGCGGGCAGACTCCGTAATGTTCTCTTCGAAGCCATTTCAGCACTTCAAGAGGAAATCTCATGACTATTATTCGTCATAGCAAGGGCTTTATGCTGGCCTCTCCGGTGATGAGGTTTTGCTTGTCGCTTCCTATTCCGTATATGTCAGCTAACCACGTTTGATTTTAGTAACTGCTCGTCTTCAAGTCGGATTTGTTCATTCCAATTGAGACGGTTGGGTATGAATTATTCTTTCATTTCATCCGCTTGTTGGAAGCTTTTTTGGCTTCAAAAGTAGCCTTTCCGTTTGGTGCATTCGGTGGGTTTCAATAACGTTTCGTTTGAGCTTTGAACAGAAATTCACCAGTTTTCGAACGCTACCGTTTTGCTGGCTGCTCGCAACCTCACTTTCATTGATTGAGCAGCATCGCCGATGTTCGGCTTTGCTCTCGACACGTCGAGCATGCCCTGACGGTATCGAGTCGCTCATTTTGTTCTTCATCAGCGCCAAGTCCGGCAGTCTTTCTTTGTATGTGGAGAGAAAGAACGTCATTTATTTCCGATTGTACCACGACAACGCGTCGTTATTTTATTCCGGCATGACGCAGGAAATCTCCTATTGATAAAGCGTCAGCATGCGGCCGATCAGTGTCGCCGTTCCTTAAGGCCAACTGTTGAGTTTCCAGGCCCTTTTGTTTCTAGCTTTTTTCCGGCTCATTAACGATAGCGCTCCAGAATGCTATTGCCCATTTAGTGTAGAAATGTTTCGCTCTTTACTAGAAAGGTGGCTAGTTAGAACGACCATCCATTCGTGTTCACACGCTTCGTTCTCGGCTCCCACCTTCCGTTCTCGTTCAACTCCCGCATCAAGGGGCGGCAATGTTCACGCACACTACTTCCATCTTCCGAGCGGCAGCGACGGCTTATTTGGTTAATCCGATCTTATATTGCTCGCTGCCGCCACACACCACTCGTGGCTGGAAGGCTGTTCGTTCTTCTGTCTTGCCAGCCGCAGCAGAACACGAGCGATCTTCCTTCTGTGTTATGTTCAGGATGAGCGGCATCGATATTACTAACTACTGAGGAATGCCACAGGGCGGCTGCTTATCCGTCGACAGGCTCTGCACCAGTTTTCACAAGGTTGATGGCGGAAGCAATGACCTTCGATTGTTGTTCGCTACCTGGGCGTTGAGGTGAAGGTTTATTCCAAGCCAAAAATGTCGAGAATTTCTCAGTTAACAGCGGTTGCTTGGAGGAAGACAGAAGACTGGACACGCGTTTGCTTCTTCAGCCTGACCGCAAGCGAGCGGACCTCAATTAGGTTGATACCACCAGGCCAACAACTCGTACCCATTGAGCATTCGACGAGAAGTCTTCATTCATAATGGAATTCATCTGTGAATCCAACTCGTATCAGGTTCAGATATGCACAATGTATTAATCGTTTTTCTATGTTACATCAACAGAGACACCCACTTCTTCTCTTTCAATCAATATTCAAGAAAGGTGGTAGAATACTCCAATCTTTTTTTGCTGAAATTAATCGTAATCGATAAAGGCCGCCGCCTTTTCAGTTTGTTCTTAAAGTGGGCGTTTAGATAGTCGTAGTATTCGATTTGATGACGTAAAACTCGTTTCAATTCCGGCATCAACGATTCCGTTCCTCTTTAAAACCGGCGTGCCCGCTTCGCGACGGTTGGCAAATGTTTCTGGTTTTGTTTCAACGAAGGGAAGATAACATTCATTCTTGTTGAAATAACCGCAATGCGGCTGCTCGCCTTATCTCAACCAACTTTATACGTCCTTCCGCAAGGTCAGGAGATTTTCGTAGATCAAGCTTTCCTCGGAATAAATTCGGTTGAGTTGTTTCAAGTCACATTGCGTTACTGAATTTTTGCAGCGAAAATATGGAAAACTTTTCGTTTTAGCGATTTGTTATCGTTCAACGTCTAAACGGAGCGGCAGCCAAAACGAATCGAAAAAATTATACCTACCGCCTTCCACTCAAATCTCCCCCCGTGCAGGTGCAGTCCATCCAGCGACGAGCAGGCTGAAAAAAGCAGGCGGCTGGAGTAAGCAGAGGAACGGGCAGCAGAACTCACGAGGCTTCTTCTGGACAGCCACTCCACAAACAATTCTCGGGTATTCCGCGGGAGGAACACTTGCATCTTTTCGCTTCCTAAACGCGTGAATAAATTTCAATAATTGCTGGCAAGACCCAAAACAAACCTTATCTAACGAGCAGCAGTAATCAGCGAGAAACCAGCAAGAGAAATCCCAATTCCCTGAGCAGAAAGCGGCCACGCAGCGGGTGGCAGCGGCTCTCAGGATCTTTTTTTTCTCTTGTTTTCTACCTTACTTTCTTTAAAGGATTATCGCAGATTCAAGAGCGGGCGCCTGTTTTCCACAAAATCTTCAGAGGCTTTTTTCCTTCCTTTTTCCCCCAAAAACCTTCTTGGGGCAGTAATCAAGGAACAGCAAGAGAGTTCACCCCCCCCGCCGCTCGTTCAGGGTGTTTCTTTGCCTTTGGTGGTTGTGGAACGTTAGGGAGCAATGAGGAGAGGTGGCGGAGCTCCTCCTCCATTCGCCTGACGAGCGGCGTAATCAACAGAAAATCTCGAGGAAGAACCAATTCCCTGAGCAGGAAAACCGGCCACGCCGCGGGGGCCGCAAGAGCGGCCATCCAACTTCGCCCCCCCTCTGACGGTTGATCGCCGAGTTCGCCAGCAAGCGGGCGGCAGCAGGGTACGTGGAATCCACGCACCTGCCACGAACCGCCCTCTTCGTTCGACCACCGGAAGACGGCAGGGCCGAGAAGCCCAGACCCGAGAAGCCACTCGCCGCGAGGACCCCCCCGCCCAGTGGAGGGTTCGGTCCCAGCGGGAAGAAGGCGGGCGGAACAGGGAGCAGAGAAGGGTTAGCTATCTTCACCCCATCCTCGTACCGACCATCCCTCTCGTTCGTTGGGATTGATGCGATCGCTCGCCAATTCTGCATCGGGACTTGTTCGCAGCTGAACACTCAACAAACGCAACGGGAGATGGAACAGGCAATGCCCGTTGGTTGAAGTGTGTCTTTCCCCGCATGGCTGAGTGCAGAATTCCGAAGCGGTCGACTGGAAAGGACACCGCTTGATTATGAAGTGCGCACCTTCATGCCACGGTCGGTCCAACCGAGCGGCGTCCATAGTGGGCGACTGGCGGCTCGTCCGCATACCCCCGCGGGCCGAAAGCCGCCGTCGAGCGGCATCTTCCGCCTACCCAGCCAGCAATCAGGCCATTCGGAAGGCGGCATCGAGGTGTGTGGAGCGATCCGCCCAGTCGGTACGGAGCTTCGCCATCGCCCACGCTCCAGCGCCCCAGCGGGCGGTCGGGCACGAGTAGGAGCTTCTCGTTGAACGGCTCGAACGAAATCCGCTGGCCGCCGCCCGAGTTCGTGCACAACCTCCGGGGTACCGCCGCCGTCCACGAACTTCGTCGCCTCCGCCGCCCGTTCGTCCGCTTGAGCGTCCTGCTGGGCGTCCGGCTGCACAAAGGCGCGACCGTTTTTGATTCGCTTCCTTCTTTCTTTTTGTTCGGATTAGTCTATTATTTCTGTTTATGTTTGACGTTAATTATTCCAGTCCCTTTCTTTCTTTCGAGTTCGCCCACAATTCGGGTTCAGCGCAAGTGCTAAACGAGAAACCAGTTTGTTCGGTCGAACCCCAATTGTTTGTTTTTTGGACGAATGGTTTTCTCTTTCTAGCGATGATTACCAATAGATTGGGTGAAATAAGTTAAAAAAAGCACCGATCGGTGGGAGGAAAGAAAACCCTTTTATTCACTGAGAACTCCGCTCACTCATTGCAACACTGCCGCTTCTGCGTCTTTCAGCTCTCAACTGGCTGGTTATTGACGAAGGAAATGCAGGATCTTGTCTGGGTTTGAGTGCGGGGGATCGTCTTCGGGCCCAATCTGCGCTTCTTTTGAAGCAGCAGCACAGAGAGCTGGGCCAACGGCTTGATGAGCAGTTTGTAGGTGAACGAGCGATAGGCGCCGACAAAGACGAGAGTGGAGCAGGTGTCCGCAGGCTCCAAAAAAGGTCAGGATAAAGAATCCGATGCCCAGCGATTGTGCCGGCTGGAATGCCCATCACTTGTTGGTGACGATTTGCAACGACAAATCGGGATAACTGGCAACACGCAAAGCGGCATCAAGAACTGCAAAGGCACACTTTTGCCGTTCGTATTCATTCTGGGCGCCACTTTTGTTGGCACGTGCTACGAGATCGATTCCTTCTCACCTGACACGTGAGCAACAAGACGAGTCGCCTTGGAGTCGAAACGTGGACGCGGAAATTGTAGTGCTGATAACCCCGCAATGCGCGGAAGGTCCGGCACGATGAGGACGATCGAAAGAGCCTCGTGAAAGGCGAGCGAAAACATCAAGCAGCCCGAAACGGCCACGCCGCCCGGGTTCGTGTAGTTGCTGAAGCCGATGATCGGCTCGTCAGCGCGAACTCCAGCTGCTCTTCGGCTGGCGGGTGGGCGAAGAAGCCGACGACCTCCTGCCCACCAGAAGAAGTGAGGGGACGAGGGTAACTTTCCTCCTGGACGGGGTTCGAGAGGAAGAGCAACGTGGAGAGGCCGCCAGCCACCGCATACCAGAACCCGAACCACGCGAGCTGGACACGCGGCATAAAGAAGCGCGCGTGCAGGCCAGGCCGGAGGGTTGCCGAGGAGCGACGTGAAGCGGTGGATCAGACACGTATCCTGGCAGATCTTCGGTGAGCAGGCCGCCGCGAAGAAGCCGGCCGGAAACTGCCAGGAGCAGACGTCCGAGTGAGTGGACGAGTACGAAGCGCTCACCAAAGACTGTACCAGCCACACCCCCACCCAGCGCGCCCAGCGCCGCGGACGGTGGCGCCGCGGCAGGGAGTGGGCAGCGAGGGGCGCCGGGAAGGGGCCGATCACCCAGCCGATCAGTATTGAATACGATGTCCCAGAACGGGTAGCCGCAGCGGCCCGCAGTACTCCCGCATGGCTGCGGCGACTTTCTCCAAACCAGCCACACTACGTGTAGCTGCAGCCACACCAGCGAACGCGTGCAGATCAGGAGCTTGTTAGTACAGTAACCCATCGCTTCACGGCATGTGAGGCGGAGAAACTGAAAGAATGCACCTCCGATAGTCGTGGCTTTCTACGTCACATAAGGCGACCTCACTTTGCTTGCACGAATCCGCCTGTCCGCCTTCTTCTCTATAAAGAATGCGTCTTGGATTTGTGGCCTCCTTTGAATAAATCATCGCTCAATTTACCTTTCGTGATCCATCTCTAAAAAGCAAGAAAGGCCATGCCGTTTTTACTGCAGAACGTTCAAAGTTGGAAAACCACAAGTCAATAGGAAACAAAGGTTCTTTGATCTTCATCGGGTGCATTCCTTAAATTTGAAAGCCACTGAACACGGATTGAAGTCTAGAGTGGAAACTTGAAACGCTGAGCAAACAGTGAGCAGCCAAAAAGGCCTTCTTCAGTCACCAGTCTTCATTCGTTCTCCTTTTGTTTGTTAGCCCAAAACTTGAGGATTGTTTGTGTGTTTTGCGGGCAAGTTCCGTTCCGTCGATAGGGCTGGCCTGTGTGGACAGCTGCGTTCGTTCTCGTGATTTCGAATCAAAGCAGAAGGTAGAGAGCAGAAGAACAAGGGGGAACAAACGCCTCCGGGCATGCGGAAGTAAAAACCGGTAAGCAGATGGAAAGCCGCCCGCAAGCAGCGCTCAAACACCGCATCAAACACTGCTGCTTGCCAGTGCCCCCACATCAACGACGTCTTCAAAACGATTG
>JAMPIO010000578.1:0-12979 GCA_024699865.1 Aphelenchoides fujianensis | reverse complement strand
AGCCTTTCGTTGTGTTTCTAACTTAAACTATTTCCCCTTGCTTGTGTCCAAACGTCCTTCTCCTACTCGATTCTTATGGTACTGTCTTGCTTCTCACCACTCAGCCTTCTAAAGTGCGCGTCTGGCCCTCCCAGTCGAGGTCTTTCAAAACCGTTTGACTTTTGTTTCCGCTCCCGCATCCCTTCGGTATTCTCGATCATTTGGGCCCGTAAGCCACTGCAATTGTAATATCTAACTTAATACAAAATAAACCCGTACGAAACAATTCTTTGTGACGATTGAGATGAAAAACGAATATTCGCAACGAAATAATCGCTTTTTCGCTTAACCGATGCGTGAGGTCCTTCCCCAAGCCGCTCATGCACGAGAAATCGATTGGCAGGCATTCCGCTGCGATTCTCCGAAAACGGGCCTCCCGTCGCCGATTTTCCGGAGGTTTTCGGTAGGAAGACGATCCGCGGTTCTCCGGGCTGCTTCGCGTTTTGCTCGATTAAATGCGAATTTTTGGCTTTTTGTCTTCAAAAGTTCGGAAAGAGTCGAGCTGATCGGAGGCGGTAGAGAAGTGAAAATGTTCCGCGTTCGTTCCTGCGTTTCGAATTGCGAGAAAACAAGAGCCTGTCCTATCCACTGATTTGTTCGCGTCCGTGCTTCCCCTCGCTCATTCACGCTTTCGATTGACCCCTTCTCTTTCAGCTACCCGCACGCGCATCACCCACCCGACGAGCACCATGAACTCGCGCGAGAACGGCTACAAGAACGTGCCCGAGGACCCGGCGCCGAGCACGCTGCCGCTGGCCGAGAAGCTTCTGCTACGCCAACTGGTGGACGGCCTGTCGGAGCCCGAGACGCCCGTCATGGAAGTGGTCCCGGCAGCGGACGCGCAGCAGCACGTGATGACGACTCCGAAGATCGCCAACATTCAGCCGTGAGTTCCTCTTTCGTTTTTCTTCATCCTTCTGGCATCTTGCAGGTTCTCGGGCAACGACTGCGTTCACGAGTGGATGAACCGTCTCGCGCGGTGAGTTCTCTTTTTGTTTCGGTCGTTTGATCCTTGTGTTCTGTTTACAGCGAGGGAAAGCCGATGACCTACGGCTTCGAGACGACCTCGGACGACGACGAGTCGGAGGAGCCGAACGGCAAGGGTCCGCACGAGTCGACCGCCTGAACGGCGCCACGTTGTTCTTTTTTCGGTTGTTGTAAGTGGGACGCGTACCCCCACGCCAATCTCCGCGTTTCGGGGTTCTGTGTTCCCTTTGTATCTTCTTTCTATTCACGTTGAGAAGTGGAATTATTGTTTCTGTTCGTTTCCACGACCGTTGTCTATAAATCGTTTTTCTGCACTCGCTCGGAGGAATGTCAAACGAAGCAAGATGAAGAGGATTCCCCTGAAAGGGTTTGCCATTTCCGGCCTTCCCGTTCGCAGTTCTTCCAGCGTTCGTCGCTGCACCGCATGAACGAAACCATGAGATCGGCTGAACAGGCTTTGAGTTATCCGTTAAGGATCGCGGTTTCACGTTTATCTGCGGTCGAAATTGAGGACCAATAATCGAAAATTCACGCTGAATAAAGAGGTTGATGAACGAGGTCAGTCCTACGACTGCCTTTTTGTAGCGCCCGACCGCTGCGAGTTGAAGATGCGCGGCAAAGGGGCAGAAGAAGCAGTCGGCTTGCCCAGAATCTTGTCTTCGAATTCGGCGACAGTGAGCGGCGGTCTTCCTTCGATCGGGTAGATGGCACGAGTGAAGCGAGTCCAGTTAGTGTCTCCTGCGAACATCCACTTCCGGTCGCACCACAAAGGAGTTTGGTGCAGGGGTCGGTTGTTGAAAGACGCGACCATCTCGCGCCAAAACACGTGGTCGATCAACGACCCGACGGGGGCGGCCAGGGATCGTGTGGTGTAGATGAACGTCTCGTTGTCCACCGTGACTTCTGTCAGGCGATGCGGAAATAGCCTTGCCGTTACGGAAACGTTCCCTCGCTCCACATCAGACGAATGATTTTGCAGGTGCTCCAAAAAGCGCTCCTGGTTCAGATCGTCGACGAGATACCACAGGGTGTAGTCGTAAGAGGTCAGCTTCTTCCCCTTGCTTCGGAGAACTCGAGCAAGGACCTCAATATAATTACGAGGGTGAGGTTTGAAAGAAGGCTACGCACCTTTAAAGCCTCGAGCGCCGGAGGGGGACGAGTGGAAGACGTCTGAAAATCGCTCGTTAGTTACATTTGACCTCGTTTCGTACGAGTTCTTGGATCGAACCGCCGAATATACGGACGGACGTGAGCTTCGGGGCGCTTTCGAGCAGCGAGTTGATGGCTTCCTCGTAGTACGAAGGGTTCCGTTCAGAAGGAGGCGGGCGAGACACGATCAAGACGAGTTCCTCTTCATGGGCGACTGGAACGCAAACAAACGTGACCCATACGGCCGTTCAAGCACTCACTTTTAACTTTCTCGCTTTCACTTCGTTGCGGAAAGGACTCCAGATCGACCACCTTCGGGTCGCCGGCCACCCACCGGCGTTGGACTTCGCATTTTTCTTCCGCACTGGGCACGTCGAAAGACGCCGAGGCAGAAACGAGGGAACTGGAGATCTCCAGAAGAAATAAAATGATGCTGAAGGCGCACAATCCCGACGACATCGCGGATTGAGCGACGAAATGGAGAAGAGCTCGTCTGAACTTTATTCTCCCGAGTGGTTCAGAAACCCGTTCGGCGGTCATTGCGTAAGCGAGAATTGGCGCCCACTTGTTTCACACCAGCTAATAAGAACGTCATCCAGTTTGAACGACGGTGAAATGGCGAGCAACCACAAGAACAAAATGGCGATCGCCGCAGCTGCGATCAACCGTTGTTTAAGGGCTTCTGTCGTGCATCCCAACTGAGCTTCTTTGCCTGCTCATTCAGGCCACAAGCCGAAGAAAAACGAAGTGCTTAGTTTATTCTTGTTCTTAAGGCAGCCTCGACATCCCGAAATCAACAACAATCAATGGAACATAGGGGGGAAGATTAGCGGCAGGGGGAATGCGAAGAGGCGAATGGCGCTGTGGAGTACAGCAAAGAAGGTGGGCTTGTGCGTGTCCGGATCGACTGTCCACAGGCCGGTGGTCGACGGAGTGCGGCTGCAGGGAGGGGGAGCAGAGATGGCTTGACAGACGAGCGACTGGAGCGTCGCAGAAGAGCCGGTGGCCGAATCTGAAAACTCGAGAGGAGTGTGGGCGGGATGAACGGAAGAACTCACCGATTGGGCGACCGGAGAATCGGAAGAGGCGAACGGCGCTGTGGAGCGCGAGGTGGAGTTCCCGAAAACGTGGTCGGACGTCCGCTTGTTCTTCGCACGAACTGAAAGCGGCGGGAGTTGACTGGGGGCAGGAAGCGGGAGGAACTCACGAAGATCAGAAGCGGCGGGAGTCTTGCACATCGTAATAGAGGACGAACGCACATCCACGTCGCCTTCATCTCTTTGCAATCGAGTCCAGTGGGTCACCTAAAGGTGGAGAGAGGCGTTAGTGGACGGGGCAGGAGGAGGGCTCACCAGACAGACCTTCGCTACTTGGGCGCGCCGTCGAGCTCGAACCCCACGGCCCGTTCATCCGTTCGTCCACTCGCCTGTGCGCTCCTTGAGGTTGAAGACGATGTGCGATCGAAGTGCTGCGGAAGACCCGGCTGACGACCTCGGGGCGCTGCGAGCGGGTTGTCGGCCGCCCCTTTTACCGCTGTTGAGTCACCTTGCTTTTGCTTTGCCTCCTCCTTCGCAGAAGGTCGGCACTCCGAAGTGTCCCGCAACTGCTGCATCAAGCGCTGCAAGGGGGAGTGGAGGGACGGGCGGGGCACTCACCACTGCGACGGCGGAAGGCGGCCACGATGCCCGGGCGCCGTCGGGCTCTCGATCCATTGAGAAGCGATCGACCAGCAGTTCCCATCTGAAGTTCCCGACCTGAACGAGCACGAGGTTGGTTAGAGCAGGAGTGGCGGGAGGGAGGACTTGCCGATGGAGCAGCGAAGAAGAGCGACCTTGAACTTGGTGGCAATCTTCTCCCGCACCCGAGCAGTCGAGCGGGATCGTCGGCGGGAGGACCGCCGACGGACACTTGCTCCGTCTTCCACCCGTCGAGCACAGAACAGGCAGCCGACCTGAAGTGAGCAGGGCGTTATATCGGGAGTTGAGCGGAAGGGGGACTCACCGATCGACCGGCAGAACCCGAAGAGGCGAACGGCGCGAGCTGAGCAGAGCGGAGAAGGAAGTGGGCTTGAAGCTGGTCGTCGAGTTTGTTCACACGTCGTAGAGCATCAGAGAACGATGCCGTGCCTGAAGCGAGCGGGAATGATCGGCCGTCGACGGGTGGGAGGCTTACCGAGGGGACGGGCGGAGAATCCGAAGAGACGAACGGCCGGGGGTGGCCGGAGGCGACCGATCGGGCGGGTGGAGGAGGGAATGAGGGCGGGAGGGCGGACGAGCGGGCGGCCGGCGGGAGGAGCGGTGGATCGAGTGCCCGCTCGCCCCCTCGGCGGCCTCCTTTTATACCCGCCGGCCGCCCTGGATTGCGCACTCTCTTCTCATGCAAACTCGGCCGTTTGAGTCGTTTTCAACTCGCTGATTATTCCACTGGTCGGAAAGGAGGTTGCGCAAGCTCTTCCTTGTGCTTGGTGAAAGGAGATGTTAGCGTTGCTCGTTGGCTTTGCCGCGTCGTCTGCGCTGACCTACTCGTTGATCACACACGAAACGTTGACGGCTTTTCATTCTCGGCGGTCGCATTTGACCTCGTCTTCAAGCGAACCGTACCGCTTTCCTTTTTTAAACGGTGTTTGAATCGTGCGAATCTTCGAGAATCCGCCCTAGCAGGAAAGACGTGCCCGTTGTACAGCCAGAGAACATAAACAAGATCATTTGAAAGAGCGCTGCGAATACAATTGCGAAAGTGATGTCGATGGATTCTTTGAGCTGTTTTGATCGAAGCAAGGCGGGATTCATGGACAAAGTTCCGTCCACCTTCCGACTTCTTCCCCGTTCTCACGCTCACTTCACACCAATGAGAAGAAACAATTGGGGGAAGTGAGCGTGTGTTCGGTCGGGTGTCCACTGTGTTCTCTTTGTTCCAAACACCCGAACGGACTCCAAAATAAACCGCGCCCGACATCCCACGATTGTTGCGGTCGAATGGCCGTACCGTACGTCTTGTTCTTTTGTTCGTGCCCGCAAAACAATGCCGATGACGCGACAAGTTCGGGGTGTTAACACCTCTTTGTTCTTTCGTTCGCGTGTTCGCAACGTTCGCAAAACTCGAGCGTTCTTCCAACTTCGGGTTTTTGGAGACACGCGAATTTGATTGGAACCTGTGAGTGTAAAGATTGTAGCTGCGTGAACGCGATTGAAACGAGCTGCAACTTCGGGCGACGTTCCCGTTCTTCGAATGCTCGCAAACTTGCAATTAGCCAATCGAAGGCCGTTTGAACGTGCCTTTTTCATCCTTTGGTCCATTCATTTCTAACGAAATAGGCGGTCGTTAGATCGTTCCCATTTTGTATTCATGGCTGCAAGGACAAAAGCGATTCTTCGAACGGCACATCTTCGGCCACGCCATCTAGCTGACAGTCACGTAGCTTCTCGTCCTTTTATTGAACGGCTCTCAGCTCACGTTCTCCGTCTACTTCCAACGCTTCCTCGTCCAGTTCCTGCACGTCGGCTTCCAGGACTTCGAGAACAAGATGCTGTGCGGCGATCTGCTGTTCAGCGGACACACGCTGATCCTTGTGAGTCTCTTCTTTCTTCAATTTAATGATCTTTTTCGTTTTTCCAGGCAATCAGCGCCCTCACTGTCCAGTACTACGCCCCCACTCGACTGAAAGCCCTGCAGTACATTCCCAAGTGCTTTATGGTCGTCGGTGGGTGCTTCTTCTAACGACGAAACTGACCGAAAAGTGCTCCAGGGATCGCTTGCATGATCGTCAGCAGGACACACTACACAGTCGACTGTCTCTTCGCCTATTGGCTTTCAGTCGGTGTGTTCACGTGAGTTCGCTCCATCGCTTCGTCATCATCACTCACTTTTATTCCAGCATGTACCATTCGTTCTGCGAGATCGACACCTACCGAGAGCGAAAGAACTCCATCTTGAGCAGCATTCTCTTGATGAAAGCGGTCGGGTGGTTGGAGGCGAACGTTGTCCCCGGAAAGTGAGTTCTCCTCTTTCGCTTTTGATTGTCGAGTTGTTCTCAATCATTGCAGGCTGGAGAACACACTCGAGATCCCGTTCTACTCGCAGCTCCTTCGATTACGCGGCAGAAATCGAGAGATGAACATCGTGAGTGCCTCCTTCCTCTTCTCATTCTCCATTCACTTGTTGCGTTACAGAGCGGCTCCTCATCGACGGTGGTCATCGAGCCAGTGTGATGGGGCGCGAAATCCCACTGACTGACTTCATTCACGATCTTCCTCTCCTCCACTGATTTCAATGAAGATGCCAATCCTTCTCCTTCCTCAAACGGGCGTGATTCTTGTGCTGCGAAGAATCGACGAGTGTTGCCAAAGATTCTCACACGAGCTGAGAACCGACCAGTTTGCAGTGGCCTTCAATACTTTGTACAAGCCCCCACTTCTCCCACCATTCCCTTCGAACCTTTCATCCCGTTCTTCTTCTCCATTGTTCGCATTTACTTTCGGTTATTTGTTGTGTACATAAAGGAGACTTCCATTGCTTCAATCGCCTTCTTGCTTGAATTCGGGTACTTTTTCTCTTCAACTATCCGAACACACGATCTGCACTCGTTCCAACGATCATGCTCGTTCTGCTTGCTCTTCTCTCACATGAATTCTATGTCAATAGAGGAATAAACGATCAAAAGTTTCTGGCGCCACGAGAGGACATCGAGGGAAACTCAAGTCCGAAACACGTCTGTCAAAAGATGCCGTCACTGGGTCAGGGAAAAGGAGGTAAAATAATGCAGCCCATCTTGATCTCCGACCGCTATTTTGTCCGTTCATAAAACCC
The DNA here is from genome assembly GCA_024699865.1 of Aphelenchoides fujianensis. NCBI lineage: Eukaryota > Metazoa > Nematoda > Chromadorea > Rhabditida > Aphelenchoididae > Aphelenchoides > Aphelenchoides fujianensis. The sequence continues at coordinate 5,998 of JAMPIO010000578.1, read as the reverse complement.
CTTCTCTCGTATGTGCCGCATGAACCAGTAAGCGGTAGTGGCCACTTTTCGTGAAGGAGAGAGGTGAGGACGCAGCTGACTGTTCGGTTCAAGGGAAATCAATTCCAAGCGGACAACAATAACATTAATTTATTTCATTAATCAACCGTTACAACACAACTAACGAGACAACAATACGCAAGCATGGACGTGCTCCTAGACCCAGTACATGCGGTCGCGGATGGTTTCCGAGACGAAGACGAAGTCGCGCGTCATGCTGTCGACGCCGTCCCTGTAGTCGAGGCGTTCGCCGGCGGCGTCCCCGCGGCCCACGGGCACGGCGTTGGCGCCGCTGTGCTGGGGGCCGCCCTGCTTGCGGGCGCGGGCGGTCTCGCGGTTGTGGTCTAGCCTGCAAGCAGAGAGGATAGAGGAGGCGGCGGACGGGGCGAAACTTACAGGCGCTTCTTCACGTAGCAGCGCGCACGGCCGGCCACGAGGTCCGCGTAGTAGACGGGCGTGGGGATCGAGACGGCGCGGCTGCAGCGGCCGTAGGTGTAGCACAGCGAGTACGAGATCGACTGGATCTCGTCCGCCGTGAACTTGGAGTCGTCCCACAGGACGGTGTAGCGCGACGGCCGAGAGGTCCCCTGCAAGAAGAAGGGGTTAGTTCGCTTGTTCTCTTCTCCTTTCACCGCTTACCTGGATCCCGAAGTGGGAGCACAGGAAGAACTCGAAGGCGTCCGGAGAGCACACCGAACGATCGACCACCGTGCCGGGCGGGATGTTCTTGGCGCGTCCGCAGCGGTCGCCCTGGTTGCAGCAGAAGAAGCGCACGTGGTGCCGCTTCTGCACGACCACGTAGGTGATCAGGGGCTGGTAGTCCGGCTGGAGCAGGCGGCAGGCCGAGCGGATCCCGTTGAACTCCTCGCGCAGGATTTCTGAGAATTGCCCGGTGGACACGCCGTCGCGGAAGACGAGGATGCGCGCGGGCAGCCGGCCGGTGTTGTCGTGAAAGGCGCGCAGCCGCTCGGCCACCGCCTCGTTCACGTACACCACCGACTCGCGGCAGCGCCGTTGGACCTGCAAACGAAGAGATTAGAGGAAGGATGGGGAGGGAGCTGAAACTCGCCTTGACGTTCGCGCCGAAGAGCTGCGCCTTGAGGTCGATGTTGCCGACCACGGCGGCGATCGACGGCATCCCGATGCGCTCCTCGCCCGGCGCCGGGTGCGTGACGTCGATGCCGAGGATGAGGCAGGGCTCCTCGACGAGGTACTTGGAGGTCACCGCGTCCGCCGCCAGCTGCGAGTTGACGCCGCCGAGCTTCACGTTGATCTTCATCATGAGGTTGCAGAGCGTCGAGGGCGTCGGGCGGCGGACGTTCTTCAGCAGGACGCACTGCGACATGACCCCGTGCAGCGTGTCCGCCTGCTCCTTGATCGCGTTGTAGGCGTCGCCGTTGCGGCCGGGCATGACGAGCAGCACGAGGTCGCAGGTCTGCTTCGCCTCCTCGTACGCCGCACGCACGCCAGCGAAGAGAGCGGGGATCTCGCCGAACTGGCCGTAGCGGACGACGTGCGGGAAGGGCGGCAGCTTGACGCCGAGGTTCGTCGCCGTCTGGTGCAGGCGAGTGCAGAAGTTCCTGCAACGAGAAGAGGTGAAGGATGATTGAGATGGACGAGCACTCACTTGAGGTCCTCCTCGAGGTTGTTTTGTCCGAACACGATCATCGCGTAGGAGTTGCACGTGGCGGGCAGCAGGAAGGGCTCCTGCTCCGACCACTGGCCGTTCACCGGGCGGATCTCCCGCGACGCACCCGACCGCGTGCCGACGTTGAGGCGCGGCGTCTGGAGCACACGTCCGGACGTCTCGACCAGCTGCTGCCCGACGCGCAGCCCGAACTCCTCGAGGAAGCGGTCGGGCTGCGAGAAGAGCGCGTCGTGGGCCATCTGACGGATCGCGCCCTCCCGCCACTCGGCGTCCCGCGAGGCGTTCTGCAAGCAAGAGGGGTGAGTGAGTGAAGGGAACCGATCGAGGACGTACCCGGATGATGGAGGCCGTCTGCTGGTCGGTCAGCTTGCGGACGAACTTCTGCGGGTGGGCCAGTTCGCAGAGCTCCAGCGGGATGAAGATCTGGCGGCTCGGCGAGCCCACTTGCAGGCAGGGCAGCGCGGGGAAGCGGAGCGATCCGTAGCGCCGGCAGAAGTACTCCGCAACGTTTTGCTTCTCTCCGGGGCGGTCCGTGTCGTCGAAGTACGTCTCGTTGGAGGAGCCGCGCGCGCCCAGCACCGTGAACGTGCGCACGTCCTTGTGCTTGACGCGGACGCGGAGCTTCTGGACGGCGTCGTTGAAGACGCGCAGCTCGCCGCCCGACAGGCGGTACGTGGGGCTGAGCGTTTTCGGCTGAAAAGGCGAGAGTGATGAACGGAACTCGGGCACGGCCAACTTACGTCGTACATCTGGGCGGCCCGCGGGCTGTTGCCGCTGTGCTCCTTGAGGACCTCGCAGAGCAGCTCGACGCCGTTGACGCGCGGCTTGTAGAAGCACGAGGAGGTGACGTCCACGTTCAGCAGCGGACGGAAGCCCTCGCCGAGGTGCGCCGACATGAACATGCCCGGCCACAGCTCCTTGCCGCCGCCCAGCGACAGGAAGCCGGGCTGCTCGACGCCCGCGATGGGCAGCTTGTACACGGAGCTCTGCCACGGGTAGAAGTTCTCCGCTTGCCTGCAAAGGAGAGGGAGGTTAGTGGAGGAAGAGAGGGTCAGGAGACTTACTGCGTGAACGGGCACGTGAGCGCCTGGCGGATCAGGATGTCGAGCAGCTGCACCGGCGGCGAGATCGACCCGTCGAGGCGGAGCGTCGGGCTCGTGAGGTCGCGCAGATTGACGGTTGTAGCGAACTGGATTTTGATCTCGCAGGGCTGCGCCTTGAAGTCGGACGGCAGCTTGACCTCCTTCTGCAGGCACATGGCCGAGCCGCCCACGCGCCGCGTCGTGTACATGAGCAGCCCGCCGTCGTAGGCGATCCCGAACGGGCTGCCCACCTCGTGGGGGTGCTCCTCCACCATCTTCCAGAAGAGGTAGCGGTGGTCGTCCCTGGAAGTGGAGAGTGGTGAGTGAAAGGAAGAGGAGAGGAGAACAACTCACCGATCCAGGCGACGGACGTTCCCGTAGGTGATCATGACGTGGTACTGGAACACGAGGGCGGCGTCCTTCCGCAGCTGCAGCTCGAAGAAGTTCGCGCGCAGCGGGATCACGCGACCCAACTCGCCCACTCCCGGGCGGGCGATGGCGCGGTGGATCTCGCTGGTGACCGGCTGGGAGGCGGACGGCGGCGCGGGCGGCTGGATCACGAGGCCCGTGAAGCCGTTGATCATGCCCGCGTAGCGCGCGGCGAGACCCTCCGGCGTGCCGAGCTCCACGGTCTCCAGGCCGGAGGCCGACGCACGCATGTCCTCGAGCGACGGCGGGGGCGCGTCGTCGCTCGAGACGCTCATCACGTCGTCGTCCTCGGCGGGCACGACGTGCACTTGGCCAGCTGGGAGCGGGCGGGCGGCGACGGAACGGCGGTGGGCGTCGAGTCGACAGACGGCGTCACGGCGGCGGACGGCTTCGAGTCGACCGGGTCGGACATCTTGGAGACGGCGCGAGAATGAGGGGAAGAGAGCGGGAAGCAGGAGCGAGTGTCGAATGAACGACTGGTGACTTTTCAGCCCGGCGGCCGGCTTTTTATACCCGCCGGCAGCGAGCGCGGAATCTTCCGGAGGTTCGCGGCGGGACCAACGACACGCGGCCGCTGGCGCGCGCACAATTCGAACGGCAATTTCCGGGCGGGTGCGGATTCCTCGCGGAGATGATCTTTTTGGGGATTTCCTCCGCTTTCTTTCGACTTCACGGTGAGTAAAATCGAAGCATAAATTTTATCCGATTAATCCGAGCCACTAACCGAGCGGAAACTTCTGACCGCTTGAATCCGCTGGAAATTGATTCTTCTGCGACAAAACAGTGGTTGAACGAGTAAGAAGGGGCTCGTAAAGCGGCGAGTAAAAGGTCACGACACATGAAAAGAAGGAAACCATCATCCATTGCACTGCGGAGATCTTGGCCGCGTAACTCGGTTGTTACTCCGCCATCCGCCGATCGGTTTCTTTTCCTTCTTCAATCACTCATTGTTCCTCTCCACCGACCGACCATCAAAAGCGAGCATTCGATTGTGGCCAACAGTAATCAAAACAGCTAATTTATTTCGACTGCGCGTTTCCGAGTTGAGCTTCCATAATAAATCGCTTGAGTGTACCGTTGGAGACAGAAGACGTTGACTCTTGTTGCCGTTCTTCTTCAGGTAGAGCCGGAGGATCTTGTCCATCTTATTAGTTCTCGTTCGTAATAAACGGATTGAATCAAACCAAGGAGTGAAAGATTCGTGTTTATGTTCGCAAGAGGCCACCGGATCGAACAGGCGCTGGAGGGCGAGGGACAGAAACAATAGACAATGGGGAGGGGCGTGAGGACGTGATCACGGACGAGCGGTTTGCGTCGATTCCGTGTGCTCGCCCTCTGTGTAGTTCGTCGGCGGCGTCCGGCTGTCGCCAGCAGTCCGCGGGCATCTCGGGGAGCTTGTTTATCGGACCACATCACCGTCTCAAGGCAGAGAGACGAACGACCAACTGAAGGCAAGGAGATGTTGATTATAGGAGAGCAGTGGAAGGAACTCACCGGGTCAAGAGCGGCGGTAGTGCTTGGCGCGTTAGGCAGACGCCGGCCGCAATCGGCGGCCGTTTTGACGTGGAACAAAGCGGCGACGATCTTCGCATCGCAATCCAGTGGAGGGTCTTTATCTAGGTGGTGGATTAGTGGACGGGATCAGGGACGGAATGGAAGCACTCACGGTTTCCCCTCAGCAGGTGGGAGCCGCATCAGGAATGGACGGCCTCCGAGTTCATCGCTTCGCAATCGAATCCGGGAGCCATCTGAACCGGGGATTAGTGGGCGGAGCAGGAGGAGGGGCTTACCACAACGATCGGCGGTACTTGGTTTTCGTTCTCCCGATCGAGCGCAGGGCCACGTCGTCTGCGCGGCTTATTCTTTTTTATCATGGCGTCCCACAATGCGGACGTCTGAAAGCCCCGTGATTATAGAGGCGGCCAGCCGCCACTCGCCTGTTCCTTTCGCTGTGGTCGCTCGCCTCACCATGGGGCGTCGCTCTTGTCCATGGTGTGGATCTGCACGCACAGGAGGCTGCTGAAGGGGAGAGGAATAAGGGACGTGCGGGGCACTCACCACTGCGACGGCGGAAGGCGGCCACGATGCCCGGGCGCCGTCGGGCTCTCGATCCATTGAGAAGCGATCGACCAGCAGTTCCCATCTGAAGTTCCCGACCTGAAACGAGCAGGAGGTTAGAGCAGGAGTGATGGGAGGGAGGACTTGCCGATGGAGCAGCGAGGAAGAGCGGTCTTGACGGCCGCGTGCGTTTTCTCCCGCATCCCACCAATCGAGCGGGATCGTCGGCGGGAGGACCGTCGATGACACTTGCTTCTTCTTCCAGTGCTCAATCACAAGGTGGTCGGCCGATCTGAAGCGAGTAGGGCGTTAGGGCGGGAGTTGAGCGGAAGGGGGACTCACCGATCGACCGGCAGAACCCGAAGAGGCGAACGGCGCGAGCTGAGCAGAGCAGAGAAGGAAGTGGGCTTGAAGCTGGTCGTCGAGTTTGTTCACACGTCGTAGAGCATCAGAGAACGATGCCGTGCCTGAAGCGAGCGGGAATGATCGGCCGTCGACGGGTGGGAGGCTTACCGAGGGGACGGGCGGAGAATCCGAAGAGACGAACGGCCGGGGGTGGCCGGAGGCGACCGATCGGGCGGGTGGAGGAGGGAATGAGGGCGGGAGGGCGGACGAGCGGGCGGCCGGCGGGAGGAGCGGTGGATCGAGTGCCCGCTCGCCCCCTCGGCGGCCTCCTTTTATACCCGCCGGCCGCCCTGGATTGCGCACTCTCTTCTCATGCAAACTCGGCCGTTTGAGTCGC
>JAMPIO010000577.1:0-13323 GCA_024699865.1 Aphelenchoides fujianensis | reverse complement strand
GGAGATCACAAGCAATCGAAACCGGACGAATGGATGAATCATCCCGCAAACACGAACTTGAGCTCCTTGTACCGGATTCGTCACTCGCCGTTTCACAACTAGTGCATAGCAAGCGGTCAGTTGATCTGATGTTCTCTTTCAACCGGCCTCCCGTGGCTTGCTCTTTATTTACACGCGATTTAAAAAACAACATGCTGTTACTCGGACGAATCGAACATTTCTGTGAGGTTTTCGCGGTGTTCCTCGACTTTCTCCACCCATTTGTCCACTCGTTCCTCCGTCTTCTTCATCGCTTCTTTCGTCTGTTTTTCGGCCGCCTCGTCCACCGGCGGAGAAAAGGGGTCCAAACGGCCGATCCAAAAGACGGCCGTCGTGATCGCCGCGCCCACGGACGTCAGCACGAGTTGGACGCCGAGCGTCCAGCCGCCTTTGAAGTGGTGCGTGGAGATGGCCGCCGCGTTCATCGTGACGAAGCCGAACACGACGGCCGCCCGGATGCCGGCCTCGTCGGAGAGGAGCAGGCGTTTCATCCACGAGGCGTACTCGATCAGCCCGATCATCGTCGTGAACCCGTCACCGAACGCGTAGACGAAAGAAGTGAGCGAATCGACGCAATCCAGCGTGGAGTTCAGCGAGGTGTTGTTCGTCGAGCTGCAAGCAAAAAAGGAATGGTGGCCTCGTCCAGCGAACTCACCACTCGTTCGTGTCGGCGATCTTCGACAGACCGGACAGGTGGGCGTGCTGCCAGTGGACGTTCGCGCACAACCCAACGAGCAGCAGCATGCCCGCCGAGATCACGACTGCGGGGCTCGCCTTGCGACGGACGGCCGGAGTGAAGAGCAACGCGCCTAAACGGAGAAAGTGCAAAGGACGGGGCGGGGAGGACGCACCGAACTGCCCGCAGATGCGCGGCCAAACGATGTCGTGCTCGCCGAAGTTCAGCTTGCGGGCGGTCGTCGCGATCACTTGGAACTTCCAGTGGGGCGGCTTCCAGATCTCGCTCAGGAATCCGTTGAAGAGGAACGGGACGAACATGAAGCTGAAGGCCAGCCACCGGCGAGATCTCAACTCCGGAGCTAACGAGCAGGGTGGACAAGGAAAGTGGAAAGGAACGTACGGCGCTTCGGCCGGTCCTCGCAAACTTGCGTCCGTTTTTCGCAGTCAGGATCCTCCGTCGAAACACGAGTTCGGATCGAGGTGCAAGGACCCGACTGCTCGTCGATAACACCGGGACCAACCACCGCTTTCTTGTCGTCTTCCTCGACTTCCAATGATAAACAGGCCGTTTCTTCGGCTTTCTTCTGCTCCTTCCGCTCGTTTTGTTCCGGTCGCTCCTGTTCCTCCGCCATGCCCAAAAGGGCGTCCATCATCCGAATGCCGATGATCACCATCGAAACGGTGGTGCTGAAAGCTCCGCACATGTGGAAAAGAAGAGAGGAACGCACAAGAAATGCTGATGATCGCCCGCGAACGCGTAGGCAACGCTGTACGTGGCGATCGGAAGGGCCGCCCTGAAGCTATCGATTCATGAGCGAAGGAAAGCGGAACGAACCCCACGTTCGTGGTCGCCAACTGGATCGTGTGCCGCACGGAGCTCTCGGTCGGGTCGGCCGTCCGCAGGGACGCTCGGCTGTAGACCTTGAAAGTCAAGTAGCCTGCAACGAAAAGGAGTGAAAAGAACGAAGGCTGCAGCCGACCGCCGGCAATCAGATCGTCCAGGAAGTCGAAGCACGAGTGGACCGAGTGGGACCATTCCGGCCGGAAGGCGTTCGGAGCAGCAAGCAGCAGGAAAACGAGAGCGGAGAACAGCAACGACCTCCGCAGACCCCAGCACGAACGGATGACGGCGGCCGAGTAGCAGGAGAAGGCGACCGTCAAAGCGACGAGCGTGATGCTGCAAGAGGAAGGGGATCAGCGGAGAACTCCTCTTCACTCACTTCCAGCCGTCCATCCCGTGGCGGAGGTGGGCGCGCAACATGCTGCCAGACACGAAGCCCTGGAAGAAACCCCACGTGTTCTCCTCCGACACCAGCGTTCGCAATCCCTTCCGTCTTTCCTTCATCTTCCCGCTCGTTCATGCAAGAGCGAAGTTAAGGGTGGATTTCAATCGAACATTCGAAACGAATCGCCGCCAATCGCAAAATAAAACGAAGACCGAAAAGAAAACGAAATCGAGCTGCAAAAGCGAGCAGATGGCCGCCGATCGCGTTCGCAATCTCGAGCAGGAATGCGGATGAACGAAGAAGACAAGGCGTGCAAGCGGCCACGTCGAAAAAGACGGTAGAGAAAAGCTTAATGCCGCCCAAAGCTTCCGGAAGCGAAGCATTGGGATCGTTCGCCAACAACGAGCGGCCCCGATCGCTCGGCCATTCCCGCGCACGGCCAGCAACAGACGACGCCCCTCTGATCGCAATCAGTTGCTTGCTCGTTTGTTTACTGCGTTCGCACACGACTCGCGGGAACGCAGCAGACGGCGCGGCTTTTCGCATTGAAATCCGACCCGGTCGAACTGATTGTTGACGGGCCGCTCGTTTACCGCGAAACGAAAGAAATTCGGCTCGATGGACGCGCGGACGCCCGTCTTCTCGCTGGTGATCGCCGGCTGGATCGGCCGATTAGTCCGAAAACTCAGCCGTCTTCTCGTTAACGAGCCGCGTGCGGAGGCAACGGCAGACGAACGATGATTCACTGCATCAATACTGCGACCCCGTTGAATGCGCCCGGCTTTCCGCGGTCAGTCGAATGCGATTCGTTCGCAACGAGAACATCCTCTTGCAAGCAGCGCCCGCACATTCTTTTGTACCTTTGAACGCGTTTGTTTTACTTCCTCAGACTTTTACGCACGAACATCGCGCGGTATGGACTCTTTATTCGAGAAGAGGACATTGATTGCAGAAAGAACAACAGTAAAGGAAGGGTTCCACGGCTTTCAGTTGGTGTGAGATGAGATGAAGAAAGAAATAAATGAGAGAGATTCAGCGGCCAGCCACGACGCCCCACAGGATCTTCGCGCCGCGATGTTCCGGCTGGCGGACGACGGCCATCTCGCGGTTGGTGAGGAGCGTGCAGTCGACGACTTCCGTCTGTTCGGCTTCCAGAAAGGCGACCACTTGTTTCTGCTTCCAGTCGCGTCCCTAAAGAACGAGATGAAAAGGAATGCGGACAAACGGAGTGGAGACCTCAGCGTTGCAGCCGAAGCAGAGAACGTTGATCAGCTGGTGGAAGCGAACGCCCGCCGCGAGCGCACAGTCGACCACTTGGACCGAGCGCGTGTGCATGACCTCCATCGTGCCCTTCACGTCGTCCTCCGTCTGAACAGGACGGTGAGTGGGGCGACAGAAGAGACAACCGACCTCCGCGTCGCACAGAAAGAAGATCTCGACGTTCTCGATCGTGATTGTGAACTCGTCGTTCAGAGAGCGCAACCACTCGAAGGCCTCCCGGTAGCCGAGCGGTCCGTCCGCCGTCCACTCGTCCGCCGGCCAGCTGATCAGCGTCTTCCAGCGAGCGGTCTCGAACACCACCGACTGCACGTGATCGTTCGGGGCCAGACTGAAAGGAAGAAGAGGGAGGGGTGAACAAAGAGAGCGCTCACTTCTCCTCGAGCTCAAGCAGCGCGCTGAACGGAATCTCGAAGCGGCGGCACGGCACTTGGAAGGTCGCGACGATCGCTGAAAATGAGAGGAGTGAGTGAGCAAACGCGTGAGCGAACCGCTGGACTCGGGCTGCTCGTGTCCGCAGATCTCCACCTCGTCCATGACCGTCTTGCGGTCCTTGAACAGCGCGCACTGGTCGAACGAAGACGAGTAGAAGCGGACGACCTTGTCGGGCATTTCGGCCAGCAGCTCGTTCACCTCCTCGTCGTCGTCCTCGTCGCCTCCCGTGCTCAGCGAGATCTTCTGCAGCGTGGCATGGTCTGAAGAACAAACGAGAAGGAGGAGGATGAAGAGATGCGAAGGACTCACTCTTGAGGGCGAGGAGCACTCCCATCCGGTCGTCGTGGTGCTCGCTCGCGAGGTCCATCTCGGGGTCCTCCTCGTCCAACGAGCCCACCTGCACGCGGATGGACTCCAAAGCGGCCACTCGGAGCAGACGGGCGACCGAGAAGGCCGATCCCTCCGGCAAGTGGCCGGCGGTCAACTCGAGCTCGCCCACGTGCTTCCAACGGGCCGACTCCAGCGTGATGCGGGACGAGAGCGTGATGGTCGGCCAGTCGACCTTCTCGCGGTCCTCGCGCTTGACGCCCGAGAAGAAGGCGGACAGGAAGTCCTTGGAGACGAGCAAGAAGCGGAGAGTGCGGCGGTGCAGGCACTCGCACAGGTCCTCGGGATCGCATTCGCATCCCTCGTCGAATTTCGCATCCAACGCCTTGTAGAGGAGAGAACGGCGCGCATCCTCGCACAGCCGAATCCCGCTGGACGACGGAGCGGACATGACGGCTGAAAGAAGCAGACGGATTGCGAGAAAGCGGAGGAAAGACGCGAGCAGAAGCGGCGGAAAGGTGGAAAACAGCGGCCGCTTGCGAAACAGCGCTGACGAAAGACCGCCCGCCCGACTCGGCGCCGCTTTCCCACCGCCGTCTCGTCCGATCGGTTGACTCTTCTCTCGCTGCCCGCCGTCCCTCCATCGCTCTGCGTCGGCACGCATGTCAACAGTTCCGCTTCTCTCGCCCGAACCGAAAGAGACTCACAGGGAACAGAAAGCTGCCTGCCGACCGCAAGACGCACCAAGAAAGGGAAGTCTGTTCGAAACCTCGGAGGCGGAAATGGTAGATCGCAATCAAGATCGTTCAGCCACGCGGCACCCAAATGGCGGCAAGCGTAAAGTTCGCCTTCTTGAACTCAAACACGCGGTCGATCTGTTTTCTTTCTTTTTGCCACGTTTTCATCGTCTTGAACTGGCAGGCGGACTACTTCAAGCAGCAATACTCGCTGTTCGTTCCCTCGAACGTCTCCCGCTCTCCCGCCTATCCGTTCGAAGGCGTCCACTCGGTCGACCGGCGGTTGGCCGACGAGGCGGCCGTTCGGGTGTTCCACCAGCGGCATTGGACTGCTCTCCTCAGTTGCTCACTGCCGCCACCAGCGAACTATTGCCGACTACAAGCAGGAGTGGACGAAAAAGAGTGTGTTTCCGACTTCGTTCTCAATTCGATTCGAAACTCGACGACCGTCATGGAGCACGAAAGTCGAATGACCGAAAAATGTGGCGGACGTTACGAAAGCGGTCGTAGATTGCGTGGCGTCTTTGATAGAAAAATAAACCGCTGCGTTCATCAGTTTGGGACGTTGAAAACAGAAAGAGCAAAGTAGAAGGCACTCTCGCTTCCAAACGTCTTGAGTCATGCGAGCAGAAAGCCGTAATCAGAACCTAGAACGTACTTCTGGACTCTCTGTTTGTTTGTTCTTCTGCCCATGCAGGCCATTTGCTCGTGAGTGCAAAAAGTGGGCGCGCCACTCCCTGACACTTTTGTCGTTTAAGTGGAGCGATAAGTCCGACGTTTAGTTGGAGGAATGCGTGCCTGCAGTTTTTTCCTTCTGCTTTCTTTTCGGCTAACAGCTGCGGCGGACGAGGTGAATTGGAGGTTCCTGGGCGCGGGAAACTTGAAGTCGTTTGCGCTCGCAGCGATCGGAACTCCAGGTACATTCGTTTGAATCTTTCTTTTATTCTCTTCTGTGTCCAGGGCAGTTCGAAGACCTCGCAATAGTGAAGGGAACGTCCGCAGTGAACCTGATCCTTCCGAGTGATGTCAACGTGTTCGATCCGAGGTAAGCAATCATTTGCTTGTTCATCCCAATTTCGTTAGGAACTCGACGAGCTTCAAGAAGACGGCGGACATCACGAATCCCGACGGCGTTTGCGGGACGGACACCTTCGTTGCACGTGTTCCCGCTTCTTTCCACTCACTCCCATCTTTTGTTTAGCTCCATTTGGGCAAACTGAAGGCGGACGTCACGATCGACGTGGTGGACGTCTCCTTCTACGCGGGGAGTGGCTGGCCGGGCGGCGCGTTCGAATTGGATCGACCGGCCGACCGCTCGCAGACGTCTTTCGTCCAAACACTCCTGAACACGCTGGACACGCGCGAAGTGGTCATCAGCTACGACAAGCGAACGCTTCCATCTCCTACTACTCATTTGTCTTTGCCCGCTTCAGGGCCTGCTTCTTCACGGAACCTGCTTCTTTTTCGGGTTACCTGACGCTCGGCGGACGAGCGGTCGACTGGTGCGACGTCGACTGGACGCTGCTGACCGACGGAGACACCACGGGCGCTCACCAGTGGTCCTTTCCGCTGGCAACGTTCGTTCTCTTCTACTCATTTTAACCCATCGTTTGCTTTCGGTTCCAATTCGGTTGGGACTCGTGGGCGTGGCCGGGCATCGCGGGCTTTGCGCTCGACGCCTCGTTCATGGTCGTTCCGGAGCGTTTGCGAGCGCCCATCCTGGAGCAACTGAACGCGACGGACGAGACGGACGTCTCCTGCAGTCAAGTGTTCAAGTTCTCCTTCGTCATCGGCGACAAGAAGCTGTGGATCCAACGGCCGACTACTTGGAGGAAAAGGAGGACGGAAAGTGTGTTCTGCGGGGGACATTTGGAACGGAGAGCTCCTTCTTTACGCTTCCGCCTACCGTCTTCAAAGAACACTGCATTCTGTTGGATTATGACCAGCAGAAGCTGGGGCTGACCTCTCGGCTGACAACAGTGGAGTCAACGAACTGCACGAACGTCCAATCGACCACTTCAGCACCGCTCACAACAACGAAAGGAGGTACGCAGTTCGGGCCAGCTATGATTACTTCTCTTGTGTTTGCTTCCGGCTTGCTATTTGTTTAATTAACGGCGACCATTCATTGGAAGTTAACGAAGGACGAACAAACTCTAGATTCATCTATCCAACGCTTGCTTCAGCCACAAAGCTTTAGAATTGTCCGCCGGTCCAACACTCTCATGCGGATACATCACAGTTCGACGGTGACGGTCGGCAGTGTCCGAACAGTGCCGACGAACGGCTGCACACGAGGGACATCTTTGCTGGAAGTTGGCTGCGATTCCTACTGCTTCACGAGGCGGGCAGCACCTCCGCTCTCATCGAGGGAGTGGTGAGGACGAGAGCAACGGAGGGCAGGAGGGGCATGCAGTCCGAGACGATTAGGTAGGCGCGTTCATCGTAGATCTTGTCTTCCATTAGCAGGAACGAGTTGTAGATCGTCTAAAGAATCCGTTATTTGACCATTCATCCCTCCACACTCACAGTCATCAAGTGGAGCGAGTAGATGATGCCCGTGAGTATGAGGAGGCGGCGTTGGAGTTCCTGGTGTTGGTCGGGGATCAGCGCCTTCTTTCGGTACCAACAGGCAATCGTCGTGACGTTCAGCACAAGACCGATGGCCGTCGCACTCGCCGTCAACCAACCGTTGACGGTCCAGCGGTACTGCAAGGAATAAGTGGACAAAAGAGTGCCTGAACGAACAAACCCAAAGATGGACCAACTCTGCTTGCGTAAAGCAAACGTAGGTCTCATTGTGTGCTTCGATTGTCTCCAAACCGAAACGAGAGAGCGCCGTGGGTAGGGCGAAAATGAAGATCGCCAGAAACGTAACAAGAGAAATGTGCAGCGTGTTCTTCTTCCAGAACTAAACCAAAATATAGTTCCTAGTAGCTCCTCAATTAACCGCTCACCCGTTCGTAAGTAGTGTAGAAGAAGATGGCCGTGAAGCGGTTCAAAGACAGCAGGATCGGGAAAAAGGTGGTGAAGTACGAGCAGAAGGCGGCTACCCAGTGGACGGGTGTGTTCGCCCAGCTGAGGGCTTCAAATCGATAGAACCAGAGTTCGTAAAGCGGAGAAGCCGGCAGTCGACTGCCGTACTGATTCGAGAGGTACAGAAAGATGTCCTGCACGGGTGATTAGTCGATTAAAAGAGTTCACTCACATTCAGCACACAAAAAGAAAGAATGCGGTAGTAGGAAGAGGAGAACACCGACTGCTTGGCCATCAGCACGTAGGCGTTGCGGACGTTGAGGACGAGCAGCGGGAGGCCGTACGCGTAATAGAAGAGCTCCCACCAGCCGATCATTCCGCCAAGAAACTCGCTCTTCTCGCGGCGCTTGCCGAAATGCGGAGAGGGAGTCACAATTAAAAGGCCAGCCGCACACTTGAAGTCCCTTCTCGAATTCGAAGAACGACCGGTGTTTTGGAAGAGAGCCGTGTGTTCATCCGGAATTCAGGCAATCGAACTAGGAATTGGTCAAGAGAGATGACGATTTCAATGGCCTTCTGGGTGAAGGAGTCATTTCGTTGTGGAACGAAGCAAGGACGTGAAGCTTTTGGAAAGCGTGATCGCCGCGCCGTTTGACCTTCCGCTGCCCATGAGAAAAGTGCGCGGCGAAAGGGAAAGTGGCAGACGAAAAGCTGCCCTATCGTCCATTTGATCGAGCAAGCGGCCAAGAGGCGAGCGACCGCCAACTCCTGCAGGTTTTACCTCCTAGTCAAAGTTCGAGGAGTTCCGACCGTCTTCGAATATGTCGGAGGGGCATTTTTGGACTGTTTTCGGGGCAATCTGCTAACTCATTTATGAAAGAGAGAAAAAGGAACCACTCCTTTAGCTAACGGTTGGACTCGTTTTGGCCTTTCCACTCAACCTCCCACTCGAACCCGCTTCCCATTCTTCCCCTCCAGATCCACGAGCCGACGTTCCAACGTTCCGTTCTTCCAGCTCGTTTATTTCTTCTTCGCGTCGTCTTGAATACAAACGGGCAAAGTGGCATGCGGGGAGAAGGCGGGGCTTTGCGGGCGGCTTTCAATCGGCCATCCCGCACAAGAGCGGAGTTTGTTGATCTCAATGCGATGCGAGAGTCTTTCTTCCGCTTTGCGCTATTGCATGTGCAAACGCTGCTGCAAACGTCGTTCTACCCCACAATGAATGCTGATTGCTTTATAGCAACAGAACAGAACGAATTCAACAAGCGGCCGCTCCGTTCAGTTCAAGGGGCTTGCCCATGGACTGCGGGATGACGTCCAAGAAGCTGATCGCCTGGTTGTCGATGTCCATCTTCACGCACCAGAAATTGAAGAAGACGTAGCCGAGCACGTAGTAGGCAGTGTTCTCATCGTCCGTAACGGACATGCTCAGGGCGCACTGGTTGCCGGGCAGCAGGAGGTCGACCACGTAGGCGGTGGAAGGGATCGTGTAGTTCTTTTCGCTGATGCTGAACGTCCAATCAGGCAGCTGGCCCGCCTTCGAGCAGTCCACCGTGTAGATGTCGTGCGCAAAGTCGTAGTCCGGCTGCACGTCCTGGTAGATTGTGATGAACGCGGTGTAGGGCAGGAGGATGTTCGGAACTCCGGTGTCCACCTTCGTGAAAGCCCCGAAGAACAGCTGGTCCTTGTAAGAGAAGGAATCGATCATGAAGCCGAGTGACTGGCTTCTTTCCGACCACATCAACGAAAGGGTGTTGTCCGGAGTCGGTGGGGCGCACACCCACTCCAAACAGCTGCTTATACTGCAAAGAACAAATTCCTTTCCTCTTTTTTCCGCAATCATACTCGAGCATGACCGCGTATTCCCGACCGTACTCTGAACAGAAATCAAAGAGGAGTAAGTAGCAGCTGAACTCACGGGGATCGGTCGTGCCTTGCAGCCACAAACACCAGTAGCGCTCGGCGTCTCCAAACTCCTTGAAAAGATTGAGGATGGCCGACGAGTTCTCGTTCGGATCGGCCGCATCGTTCGGGTTCCTGGACAAGCGAACGAATGTCTTCTCTTCTATCTTCCCACCCACCAGCTCAGCCCCAGAACGCCGTCGGGCATCGGCGGATCGACCCAAAAGGGATCCTGGACGTCGTTCACCACGCCGAATCGTTGCGTCGCGTTGTCCAAATCGCCGCAGCAGAACAGCTGAGAGCCCAAAGAATATGAATTGTAATGAATCAATTCTGCTCACTCCGACAACGTCGTCGTAGGCCGCTCCGGAGACTTCGAGGTAGCCGCTGAAGCCCTCGTAGCTGCCCACAAACTGGGCGGTGAACGACTGGGCGGGGTCGAAGAAGGGCTGCTTGGCGGAACGGTTGCGCCCGGGATAGTCCTTGGCGAGCAGGAAGATCGCCTCCGATCCACTTTCCATGGAAACCATGTACTGGACGGCTGGAATGAGTGAACAAGGCTGAAGGAGAGAAAGGAGAGCGACAGACCGGGCGTTCCAACCGTAATCGGTGCGAGGATTGAAGCATCCGGGTAGAAAGGGATGTAGTTCTAAATTGACTCTTGTTTGACTACCGCCTTCTTTTCGCTCACTTTGTGCGGCTTGCGCATTTGCTGGTGGTGGGCCTTGAGATCGTC
The DNA here is from genome assembly GCA_024699865.1 of Aphelenchoides fujianensis. NCBI lineage: Eukaryota > Metazoa > Nematoda > Chromadorea > Rhabditida > Aphelenchoididae > Aphelenchoides > Aphelenchoides fujianensis. The sequence goes on along the minus strand of JAMPIO010000577.1, from coordinate 2,989 downwards.
GGCGAGGAGGCGTCGCTGTTTGCCCTTCACGATCAGGGACTTCTTTCCGGCATCTCCTTTAGCCGCTGCCACGATCCCGAGGAAGAAGAGCAGGATGAAACTGAATAGAAACTTCATTTTTCTTCTGCCGTTCTCAGCGAATGGTTGTAAAAGGACAACTGCAGCGGGCTTTTATACGCCGAGGAAGAGAATGTTGTGATGACTTTTCCACCGTCTCTCCACCGCATTTTATCAGTTCCGGAGTGCGCTTGAACGAGCGGTGACGCTCCTCAACAGAACAACTGGGCGTGACTTTTGCTTTCGTTTCGCCATGCCCTCTGTTTCTTTTCTTTTGCTTCCATTCTGTAGGCCGTTCGACGACGAGAAGGCGGGCACGGATTGTCTGCAGTCACGAGCGTCTTTTGTTGGCACGCACATCACTTCACTCTCTGATGCAATCCAGCTCCCGAAATGGAGTCCCAACCACGCCCAATCGGCGTGCTTGCGACCGTGTGCACAAACATTTACGATAAACGGGAGTTGCTGACTGAATCGAATGGTGAGATGACTGTGGGCCCGTTCGAGCGCGGCACCAGCAGAACTTTGCGGAGGGCGATCGAGCCGATAGTCGTCGAAGGTGCTTGCCGTGATCTTCTGCTCTGTCGTGAGTACGACTTTACTGAAACGAGTAACACAAATCGCGTGTTTATTCGCAGTGTGTTTGCCAACAACACATTGGTGTAGTCGAAGAAAATGAACAGTTCGAACGAGCGATCAACACAGCAACAGCGAGCGGACGACATCCGGCAGTTGACGGCGTTCCTCTTCGTTCTTCGTGCGAGTTTCTTGGGCGATTGATTCGAGCGCCAGGCGGTGCAAGCGGAGCGGTTGCCTGCAATCAGCGGTTTTATCCATCTGCCTTAAACGTGATTAAAGTACACAACGATCGTGAACATGCAGTTCGGGTTCGGCTGTCCATGGGATTGTCCCCGTTCGACCAGGGAGACGAACAGACGATACTCTACACTCCACAAGGAAACGTCCCGGAACGACTTGAAGAGCGAACTGTTCGGAAGAGGAAAGCGCAGCATGAACGCGGACCACAGCCGAGTGTTCAGGTCGAAGCGGCAGACGAAGAAATCGACTTTCACTTCGGAAGTTCCTTCGTAGAAGCGTTCAGCTGAAAGGAAAGGGTGAGATGGAAATGCTCTCGGCAATCTACTTCTCCACACTCCCGAATCGTGCTCGATCTGGACAAGGGCATAAAAATGATGGTCGAGCCAACATCCGTTGATCGAATGGACGTGACTGGACTTCTCAGCAGACGCAGTCAGAAAGAAACCTGCGGTCCGCCGGCGGTCGCTCGCTCGGATCGTCGGGAGACCGCTGGGAGTTGGCCCGAAGCCGCAACTCGCCGAGCAGTGGAAAGAAGGTTGGGATTTGAGGCGGTATAAGAGAGGGAAATCGGCCGACGGGAGGATTTGGTACAGGTCCGTTCTTTGGATAGATGGGAGAGTGGAGACCTGCCGATGGCCACCTCGTTCCTCTTTTATACCGCCCGGTTTCGGTGACGAAACTTTACGAAATCGCCTCGGAATGCTGGATTCTTGCGAAATCGTGGTGAAATGCGAGTGATTCGGCGGGAATCACTCGATTTCCTCATGGACTGTGCCGGTGATTGGGTCTTTCAGTGAGCTGTTCGGTGGTTTCTTCACGTCGACTCACGAGCGGGAATTTCGCAACGCTTCGGATGTTTTCGGTCCGCTCTTTCTGATTTAAGCGTTGACGTAACTCCCCGCTTTCCGCTCTTCTTCTCGGGCGACCGGTCCGCTCGTTCCGGTCGTCCCGACAGGACGAGATACGACGCGTACTGACCGACCGTTTCCTGAAGAACGATGGGCGCACCGTTGAGAGGCTGGATTTCTCGTTTGCCGGTCGAGAGGTCCAGCGAATGCAGCGAGCCCATCGCTGCTTGCAGCCGCTTGATGCCTTCGCTGTGCGGGAATCCACTCGTGGAATCGACGAAGAAGAAGAGCCGCTCGTTGTGCAGGTGGAACGAAAGCGGGTGGCTTCCGTATTCGAAAAACATTTGCTGCAACAGGCGGACGGACGAGAAGTCCTCGTCGAATTCGTACACGAATCGTCGCTCTCCTTCCAGTCCGTTCGTTTGGAAGACGAGCAGGCGGCCTTTTGGGGTCAAGCGTTGCGCCGAGAAGCCGCAGACGATCATTTTGTCTGCATCTTTCGTCGCCGTTCGAATGGAGTACGTAGCCGCTTCGTAGTCCAAGTCGGCGATCAACACGGAGTGCTCCGTGACCTCCGTTCTGCCCGTGAGATCGGACTGCCGGATTGTGAACATTCCGATCTTCTCGTTCAACGGAAAGAAGTTGTAGACGACGCCCATTGCAGGAAGATCAAAGCTTTCGACCGCTTTGTGCAGCGGCCGGTCGGATCGGAGGACACTAAACAGCAGTTATATAATGCGGAGGGAAAACGATGAACTACCGTCGTTCATGCATAAGATAGTTGATGGCCGTGAGTCGCCCGTCCCGCACATCTCTTTGGAAAGAAAGCGGAAAGCTAAAGGCGAGACGGTGCGAAACGAGCGTGGATTCGCAGAATTGGTTGAAAAGAAAAGAGCGACCGCCAATCGCGTCGATCTCGTCCAAACGAACAGTGAGGTCGACCACCGGCATTCCCATCGTAAGCGAACGAAGGTGAACGGATTTGCTGGAGACCAACCGTGGCGATAATCACAAACTCGCAAAAAAGCAAGCGCCTCGATCTGCGCATGCAAGTAGACCGCTCAGCCGACCGATTGTGTTCAACGCGACGAGGACCGCGAGCAATCCATCGCCCTCACAACAAGTGGTTGGTCAAACGGGAAGAGGCCGCGGCACCCTTTCGGACTGCCAAGCACATGAAGGTGATCAACGCCGCTTCTGTTCATCAATCAACCGCACGTCATCCGGACGGCGGACCCCTCCTCAAAGAGTTCCATCGAAGAAAG
>JAMPIO010000576.1:0-13384 GCA_024699865.1 Aphelenchoides fujianensis | reverse complement strand
CGGGCGGCTCTTTTGGATGAACGAGCCTCTATATTTATCCGATCAAAAAAACACCTTCTGTTTGAATTTGTGTTCTCATCACTCACAATCAGCAAAACAAAGAAGAATTGCAAGATAAAGCGAAATTTGTTTATTTTCTTGAACAAAGCGGCGTAAAATTAGTATCCATGATACCGCTTCCAGTTTTGCCAGTCCGTCCACATGGAATACCCTCCGTAACCTGCAAGAAGTTCTTGATCATTTAAAGTATACCGACGACATTACCCAAAGTGATCAACAATCCCAGTACGCACGCAATTGTTTTGTTGGCCTCTCGATTCCTAAAGTCGAAAGAACATCTGCGATAAATCGAATTCACGAGTTACTCCTTTTCTTTGTCTTCGTTGTGTTGCATGCACCACTTTTGAACGACCTCATCGCGGAGCACCCACGGGCTGCTGGCCGTCGGCTTGCGGGCGACCGAAGTAATGAACGAGAAGAGGTCTGATTGGTCCAATTTCTCTTTTCGCCTGCAAGCTACGAGTAGATAAAAGAATAAAAACAAAAATTAACTCTAATTGAAAGTGCGCAAGTGCGTGTATGATTTTATCACCAAACTGCACGTTGTACTTGATTTCGTTCTCATTCTTGGAATGCGATTCGTCGCGTAACGCCTTAATCACGGTCCCCGCCAGCTTCTTGTAATCTCGGCAATTCATTAATGGGAATGGATGAAAGCGGGCTCGCCCTTCGGTGGCCGTGAGCACGACCTCCTCTCCGACGAAGAACTCCCGCTGGACGAGGCGCTTGAGCGAAGACGCGAGTTCGGACTGCGACTCCGTCGAACCCATAATTAACAAACATGCGGTGCGTCGGAAATCGTCCGATCCGATGTCCATAAGGATCGACTGAGAGCTGCAAGCACGGAAGGATGAACAATTGGGAGAAATGCGAGCGCATGGCGGCGAACAACCGCCCCGCATTTCTTTATTTGTTTTGGATGTATCAACTCAAACGCCGCGAAAACGGTCTATTACCGCGCCAAATGAACGCTTACTGCTTTTTCTGTAAAGAGTAAATGGAAAACGGCGAGTGCGGGGATCGTGTCTGTGCGGATACCGCTCGCAGCAGCAGCTGGCTTAACGCTTGAAGAGCAAAGTACAACTAGATATTGATTTTGGACGGCATGAAAGTTAAAATTTTGCAATACGAGCAATTTCGACATTATTTTAGTTAAAATAAAGTTTCATCTCGCCTGACTGTAGTCGCTTGGAGCTATAAAATTAGTTTCTGGTTGCCGCAATAGCGCAATAGAAAGCAGATATAATTTCAACGGCAATCGAGTCACTTTGACACTAAAGTATTGAAGTCCCAGCAAAGAATTTGCATGCGCCGGTGTGTCAAGTCTGGGCGAAAGGAAACTTCTTTTTTTATCTCAATCTTGTAGTAATAACTAGAATTTGTACAATTAACGCTGCTTACTACCCGGTTTTTAAGTCTGCGCAGACCTTACGAAAAACATCACCATAAAATAAGCTATCAAACGTTTAGATGTCCCTTCAATTCGTTCGAAATAAGGAATGGGTGCCTGCCGATCCCGCACGACCAACGGCGTGTTCCGCGATCAGGCCAGTTTGGACGACGAGCAGGAGCCCTCCTCTCGCGAATCGTCCACTTCCATCCAGCAAATACTGATGAGCACGGACGGAATCGAAATCCCCACCCAGAACTTGAAGTCGGACGGCAGGCAGCAGGCGTCCATCAGCAAGACGGTCAGCATGCGCAGTATAGTCCAGCAGAACAGCGCTCAAGTGAGTTCTCTCTTTTGGATTGCATTGGACAGTGACGAGTGCTCTCTTGCATGAATAAATAGAACTGAAGGCCCAGCCGAAGTGCGCGCACTCCCACTCGCCCGTCATGATGGAGACGGGATCGCCGGCGGAGAACGGCGAGCAAACGAACGGCTCTACGCAGAGCCTGAGCACCGCCCATTACGTGCCGAACGGGCAGTTCGCGCAGCCGCTCCCGCCCACGAGCGCGTTCGCCGCCCCGCAGCAGCCGGCGGCCGGTCCGGCGGAGCCGCTGACCCCGCAGAACACCGCGATCATGAACATGCTCGTCCAGCTGCTCCAACAACAGCAGCAGCAGGCGACTCAAACGGCGCCTGTCCTCCAATCCCACCACTTCAACGGACTCCCGCCTTTGAAGACGCCCGACAGCTTCTCCCCGTACTCGCTCGCTTCGCTGCAGCAACAGCAGGCGGCCGCCTCTATGTACAACTCAATCGCCCAACACCCGGCCGCCTCGAACGCGACGGTCAGCGTCCTCCTGCAGCAGCTCCAGCACAACGCGGGCGTGTGCCCACGACGACGACCGCCCCGAACACGCCGCCCGTCTCGCTGTTGGGCAACCCGGTCGTCTCGTCCGCCTTCTACTCGCCGCTCTCCGACCAACAGCAGCAGCAAGCGAATGGTGAGTGGAAAACAACGAAACAAATGAATCAGATCTTCTCTGCAGGCTTCCACGCCGTCAACGAGGAGCCCCGCTTCCAACCGTTCACCTCGACGTTGGCTCTAACCGCCGACGGGGCGGCTCGTTTGAGCGACGCGCGCTGGCAGCGGTTCTTCGCCACGGTGATCGAGCTGGAGCGGCAGATGCTCCACGAGGAGCAGCCGCAAACGTCCGGCGGCTCCGCCTTTAACTTCCACCATTGACCCACGAGGACCCCCTCGCTTCTTTTGATCCAACCGACCCCAAACGATCTCGAATTCACGCCCCTGCTTCCGAATAGTCAAACTGCAATCACTCCCCTCCCCCTCTTTTTTCCCCAGCACTTCACTCTTTCGGCTTTTCCCTCCATCCACCCAACGAAATGCCCGCGAACAAACGAGAACATCCGCACTTTTCCCACGACACATCGATCGAGAGTACAAACTCTTCCCCAAAAGAAACATGTGTGTCCGACGATCCACGAGTTTTCCCCTCCTCCACGCACTTGTGACCCCCACCGACTGATTGCGAGCTCTCTTCCGTACGTTTTCGATGAAATTCAGGCCCTTTGCATCTCGACTCTCTTCGTTCCTTCCGCAATCCCTTCTGCTCGCTCGCTCGTAGTTTGGCCCCACACTCTCCAGCTGGGAGTGTTCGACGGCATAATCCCCCTTCTCCTCTTTCTTTGATGCGGAGAGCGAATAAATGGACCTTCAATCCATGCGTTTATTTACAGCAGTGTTTGTACAAAGAAGACCCGTTCTGGGGAAGAAGGCAAAGAGTGTTAACTAGTGGCTGACGGCCGAGTGGGTGGACTTGAGCGGCCGCTCCGACTCGTTGGAGCCCGAGTCCTCTTTTCGGCGCCTCCGCGCCGTTCGCCTCCGCCTCCAGCAGCAGACGGCGGCGAGCAGAAGGCCGAAGAGCACGAAAGTGAGGGCCGCTCCGATCAGGACGAACCAAACGGCTTCCGTTCGCCCGCTCGGCTTCCTCGACGGCCCGCGGGTGGTCGAGCGGGCGGGCGGTCGAACGCGCGGCTGCCGCGCCGCTTTCGCCTCCAGTTCGGCGCCCAACCCCATGCGGCGGACGACGAGGTCTAGCCGTCTGGCTCGAGAGGAACTGGCCGTCGTTCACGTACAGCTCGCATGTGATCGTCCCGTTCGTTAGGTGGGTTGTCTGCAGCGAAGAAGAAGAAGAATTAGAAGTGGATCGGAGGGGAAGGAACCTCGGGGATTAAGAGCACTTGGCCGGCGGCCTTCGTGATCACTTGAGGGCCGGTCTCATTGAGCGGAACGCTCCCATTCCACAGCCAGCGGACGCGGAAGGGCGGCCGCACCGGCGTGGAGCAGTCGAAGAAGACGGGCGTTTCGCCGGTGAACACGCGAGTGGTCAGCGGTTTCTTGAATGCTCGTTCTAAACCATCCATTGATTGAATTGAATGAGGAAAGACGGACCGAAGCCGAGGAGCTCGGCCGTGTGCGCAATCCGACCGGCATCCGAGGTGGCGGTGCACGCGTACTTCCCGGCGTCCCGCAACGAAACGTTCAGCAAATAGACGCCGTCGTCCTCCTCCCGAATGTGCAGACGGCGCTCGACTGCCGCCGGAAAGCCGCGGCTCTCGTCCTCCCGCTCCCACCGAATGACGGGCGGCGGATCGCCGTCGGCCGCGCACGTGAGCAAAACGTTCTGGCCGACGAGCGCCGCCTGGTCGACCGGCCGGGCGACGAACGCCGGAAGGCGCTGGACGGAGACCGTCGAGAGGTCCGAGTAGGCGCTCCCGAACGTGTTCTCAATCACGCACTGGTAATCGGCTTTGTGCTCCGCGCGCGCGTCCACGAAGTGCAACTCGCCGTGCACGTGCTCGTTGCCGCTCTGCGGATTCCGTTCGTCCTTCGAGTGCCGCCCGACCGTCCGCAAGCCGCCCGCTTCGCTGGAGTCCACCGGTTGGGCGACTCCGTTGCGCACCGCCCGCCAGCCCAACTTCAGCGGCGCCCGGCCGAAGCCCGAGCACGGCAAATGGGCGCGGTCGCCGACGAGGATCTTCAGCAACGATTGGGGGAATTGCACCAAACGGACGAGTGGGGGAATTGCACCAAACGGACGAGTGGGGAATCCGTGTCTGCAGAGAGCAATGAAAGAGGAATGAGAGGGAAGAAGGACGAACCACATGTGAGTTCCTCGACCGCCACATCTCGCAGATTGTCGCCCGCAACTCGCGGCGGACTCCCGCACGTCGCGATCGTCTCCTCGCTCGCTGCGGTCGTTTCGTTCAGCCACCGCCGGAACCATTGGAGTTTGCAGTCACAGAGGAGCGAGTGCCTGTTCAGGGAGCTGCAAACAGCAAAAGGAATTGCGCAATTCGTTCGGCCGGCCCCTCACATTCGCTCGAGCTGCCCGAAAGCATCCGCAAAGACCGTGACGATTGGATTGTCTCGCAGATCCAACGAGCGGAGGTTCGGGAACTGCGCGAACGAGTGGGCGGGCAAAAGCCGCAGCTGGTTGGAGGCAAACGAGAGTGCGGAGGGATGGCAGCGAGAAGTTCCGCCAAACGCTTCGATCCTCCACGCAACTCGCGAGGTCGTTCTCCGAAAGGTCCCTGCAACAAACGAAAGAAGAAATGGGAGGGTGGTGGGTGGAGGACGAACAATTCGATCAGCGACTTCAATCCGCGCAATGAGTCCGCTTGCATCGCGTTCAGCTGATTGAAGGCCAGCGAGAGGAACTCCAGTTTGCCCAACGGGAAGCCGCCGGCCGCCAATCGTCGCAGTTGGTTTCCGTTGAGCCACAGCCGCTTCAGTTCGGGCACGTAGTTCCACGATTGGGCGGGGATGGCGGCCAGCAGGTTGTTGCTCAGGTCACTGCAAGAGAAGAGTGAAGAAAGGATTCAGAGAACGCACAGTTCCTCCAATCGATTCAATCCGTAGAGGCCGCCGTCCGCAATGCCCGTCGAGTCGATCCGATTGGCCGAAAGGTTCAGCGAGCGCAACGCGTCGAGGCCGTGGAAGGCGGCCGGCTGGACGTTCAGTTGATTTCTCTGCAACACTCCGCATTGCATTGCATCGAGAGCTCTAACTCACGGCCAAATTCAAGACCTCCAGCGAGGAGAGCGAGCTGAAGGTGAGCGGGCGGAGCAATCGGAAACGATTTCTGCTCAGATCCCTGCAAACAACCAAATGGAGTGAGAAGGGTGAGTGCAGGGGTGCTCACAAGTTCTTCAGTTGATTCAACCCGCGGAAAACGTCCGGCGGCAAGTCGACGAGGCGGTTTTTGGCCAACCGGACGGTTTGCAGCTGCGAGAGCGCGGCGAACTGGTCGGCCGTCAGTTCGTTTAGCAGATTGTTCCCAAGGTCCCTGCAATCATCTACTGCTTAATGGAGAGCAAAAGAACGAACAATCGAAGCAAGCGGTTCGTTTCCGGTGGGGCGGAAAGGGACGGCCAAACGGAGATCCGATTTCTCGTCAAATCCACGTGTTCCACGCGGGCCAATCGAACGACGTCTTCGGCGGTGAGTGCGGCGATCGCATTCGCTCGTCTAAACTCTATACGAATTACACAACAGCCATCGATCGAAAGGACGAACAAATCCAATCGTTGAAGCGAGTCGAAACGGTCGACGGCCGGCGGAATGCCGTCGAATTTGTTCTTGCGCAAATCGAGGAACTTCAGGGCGGGAATCGAGGCGAATGTCGTTCGGCAAGTGGGAAAGCGAGTTGTCACTGAGATCACTGCAATCCAGCGAGCATTCAATCAAATGCTAAAAGAAGAGGCGACTTGCAGGTGTTCGAGAGAGGTGAGATCGTCGAAGGCGGCGGAGGAGAAATTTCGGATCAGATTTCCTTGAAGTCTTCTGCAATCCACCAACAATCAATGGACGAATTCTCCGAACGAACAGTCGCTTGATGCCCGCCGGGATGTCCGTGGGAACGGCCGTGAGTCCCCGCCGGGCGCAGTCGGCCGTCTGCTCGTCGCAGTCGCAACTCGGCGGACATCCTTCCGTTCGCATCACCACGAGAAAGAAGAGAAGAAAGAGTGGAGGCCAACAATCGCCCAGCATTCTACTGCCTGCCGACTGGGGGGTCAAAACATGGGTAAGTTGAATAAGTGGAGGACGCCGAGAAAACGGGGAATCTCCGCCGTTTCGTCGTGATAAGCAGACCGAGCGGAACGACGGAGATTAACGACCACAACTGCAAAGAAAACAATACAACCGGCAGTCAGTCACGGGAATTGAGGAACAACACATGTGGAGAAACAATCGAAGCACTGACCTCTTTGAATTCAGTCCAGTTGCTGCGAATTTGGACTCGAGTATCTCGCCACTTATTTTTGTCGCGAATCGAAAACCTCCGCTCTTCCGATCGACCGAAGGCATCGGAATCCTTGTCGTCCGCCCTCCTCATTCGTTATCAGCAACGCGGCAACCCGCTGAAGAAGCGGAAGGCAGTCGTGCCAGCTGAATTGGCGACGGCCGAGCACGCGGACGGCCGCAGGCGATCGGAGAACTTGGTGGTTTGCACAACGAACAATAGGGCCTGCAAGTGCCTGTAAAATGATTGAAGTTCAACTGAAAAGAGCGGTAAGCACAGGGGTGTTCGACGGGTGATGAAGAGGAGACGCTAATCGACGAGGAATGCGGAGCTTATCGCCATTCGAGTTTTACGACCGGCCGACCGAAGCGGAGATCCAATGGTCGGTCCCTCGTGTCGAGCAGATGGTTCAATTCAAAACAAGACGAGCACGTGCACGTGCACCCCCGTTTTTGCGGCAAACCCGCGAAATAACCTCCTTTCCGCCCGCCCGCTCGAATCGATCCCACCGACCTAAAGGCCGTCCACCCGCCGTCTCCTCTCCGGCAAGACGGAAGCGAAACGGCGGCTTGATTTGGCGGTCCGCCAGGCGGCCGAACGGTCGGCCGGCGCGCAAATTAATTGCGGGGCCGACGATCAAAAGCGGCCGCTGGCTGTCTTCCAGTCCGAGAGGAGAAGAACAGTGATTACGGTCGGCTTCCTCATGCACTCAACCCAAACGATCCACGCACTTACTCGTCTTTATTGAGTGCTCTTATTTGTTTGTTTGATGCCTTAATCCTTCCTTAGAAAGATGCCTTCAATTGGGGTGATGGACGGCCAACCGCCCATAAATTCTCGCTGGGATGTGAGTTCAAAGAACGCATAAAAGAAGACGGATGTCGGTTGGTCGGTGTTGCCATCCGGCCATGGTTAACGGGTTGACGTTCACAACCTTTGACACAAACGAGCGGCCGGCCGGCCGGCGGATCAAAACACGACCGCCCTCGAGGGAGCTCCGGGCGGCGCTCCCGCAGCGGCCGACCGACGGCCGAAAGAAAGCGAATGACTTCGCGGATAATTGGCTTTTTCGGTCAAAAAGACGGCTGAAATGTCAATCGTTCTTTCCCTCTTTCCAATGAGCTACGATTCGCTCGATGGCGGCTGTTTGGCCGAGCTTCATTACGTTTTGAAAAATGCTCGCACCGATTTTCGTCGCCCTTGCGCTCAGCTTCGAGTCGGACCAGTATTACTTGAACAACACAGCTCAGCGATGTTTTAGGTACGTTCCTTCTTCTTTCCTGTTCTTTGTAGCCGAGGGCGAAAAGTGAACACAAAAGGCAGAGGGGCGAGCGCGCGAGAGAAGCGGTGAGAGAGCGCATTTCTCTCGCTTTCCCGCCCGGCAGGCGACCTGTCGGTGGCGAGCTAGCCCGTCGTCTCCGCTCATCGAGTACGCCGAACTCTTACGATAATTTCTGTCGCTCGTTGACGAATTCCTTTTTTGATGAAGTGCGACACGATTCTCGCCGATTTTCTTCGAAGCCAACAATTCACGCTGCTTTTCACCGTTCTCCAGTCGTCTAGTTTGATATAAAAGCAATCAAATTGTGTGCAGCTTTGTCGATTGTTTCGTGAAGAAAACGAAAAGATCGACAAGAAATCCATTGCTAACAATCCACAAACAGCCGTCATCCACTTGGCAGCCCGACCCGTTTGGAAATCGGTTGGCCAAAAGGCGCCAATGCAAACGTGAATTTTCGTCGGATGGACGAGCGGCGGCGGCTGGAGGGCGGGGGATGTTCGGGCGTTCTTCTTTCTCGTGCCTTCCACCTTGTCTATGGATCGGGAGCTGTGATTAATTTCGTGGGCGGCGCGGTGGGCGGCACCGCCGGAATGGCGATCACGTGCTCGCTGGAGTGATCGAAACGCGCCTCCAATCGTCCACCTACCGCTCCGACGACTCCGCCGCCGCCCAACGCCCGTCGACCACCGGCCCGTCGGCCAAGCCGCGAGCCGCCGCGCCCGGCAACTCCCTCAAATTCCAGTCGACTCGCTTCAACTCCGTCTACGACGAGCTTCTGCACGGCGTCCAGCGACGGGCGGCACAACAAAACGGTTTGTTTACCCTTTTCTTTTTGCGCTTGTTTCTGTTGTGTTTGGGATTGCTTCAGGGAATTTGAAGGTTTATTGGCGCGTAAATCCAGCAGCAAATTGGAGCGATTTTGATTAGAACAACAAAACGTCGATTAAAAGTCGAAAATTCAAAGAAAAACGAAATTCTTCTTGTTTTCTGATGCAATTTCGATTGTTTCGCTGCTTGAAATCGTTCTCCACATGTTCGTTCTTCTGCCCCACGAACTCAGCGTTCTTTTGGACGAAATAACTGCAGTTTCTTTTGCCAAAACGATCAGAACTCGGCGTGGGTAGCGATCGCATGCGCACTTGAATGTTCTTTGCTCACCGCAGCTTCTTGTCGGGCAGAAGTCAAGAGAGCACAGTGATTACTTGCCGATTGATTGCAGGTTTCCTTCGTCTTTCCCACGCGCAACTGGGCGCCTCGTTCGCCGTCCGGGCCAAATCCTCTCTCTCCGCTTCGAACCAGCACCCGTCCAAACGGTCGCTCGTCTCGTTTATTTCGTGAGTTCCCTCACCGCCCTCTACTTTGTCTACCGGCTGCTTGCAGGACGATCCTCCGGAATGAGGGCGTGGGCGCGCTCTACAAGGGCCTCCTGCCGAACCTCGTCGGAGTGGCGCCCTCGAAGTGAGTGAACGAGAAGTGGGAGTCATTAGACGGTCGGGTGTTTAGAGCCGTCTACTTCTACACGTACTCCACGTGCAAGCGGGTGTTTAACCAAACCGCCCTCCTGCCCCCGGACACCGCCATCACGCACATGTCCTCGGCCGCTCTCGGAGGTTTGTTTCTATTGAACCTTTTCGATTAATTGCTTCTTTCTTTAGGCTTCGTCACGTCCACGGTGATCAACCCCGTGTGGCTGGTGAAGACGCGCCTCCAACTGCACCAGGGCCCGCTGAGCATCCGCAACTGCATTCGAAAGATCTACCGAAACGACGGCATTCGCGGCTTCTACCGAGTGGGTACACGAGATCTCTTTCATTGAAAACTAGTGGATTGCAGGGAGTGACCGCTTCGTACATGGGCATCTCCGAGACGATCATCCAGTTCGTGCTCTACGAGCAGATCCGCTCGGTGGTCGACGGGATCGAGTTCTCGCACGAGAACGCCAAGTTCGCCAACTTCATGCTCGCCGGCGCCGTCGCCAAGTTCTGCGCGTGTGTCTCCACGTACCCGCACGGTCGGTCCACTCCTCGCTCTCCTCCGTTCATTCGTTCGATTGCAGAAGTGGTGCGAACACGCCTACGGGAGGAGAACTCGCTGGCCAAAGGCTTCTTCCGCACGCTTCTGCAGCTGTGGCGACAGGGCGGCGTGCCGCTGCTCTACCGCGGCCTCTCCCTTCAGGTAGCCACTCCCTTCTTCCCCACTCACACATCCACCTTCTTTGCAGCTCCTCCGTTCCGTCCCCAACACCGCCATCACGATGGGCACGTACGAGCTGGTCGTCAATCAGCTGCGCGCGTACGTGGACTAAAGCAAATGGGTACTCCGTCTTTTGTTCCTCTCCTCCGCCCTTCGTTGTTTAGGATTCCTAATCGTTCTCCCGCCCTTTTCATTTCATTTACGGAGAAGTGGTGTGTGTTCGTTTGTTCGCTAATCGCCGCTAGCCGTCGGCCCCCGCCACTTCCCGCCCGATAGTTCGCACCGTCCTCCGATTGTCTTCTTATTCTTCCCATCCGTTCTATTCTCTTCCATAAAGATTGTTGATTGTGCTCAAAGTCGACGGTTTATTGCCTCATGTAGCAAACAAGGGAGAATCATTTAGAACAAACGAAGTGAGCCGCCTTTCGGTCGGCAGAAGGAAGAAATAAATACCCAACGGAACGGACTGACTGACTGGAGGAGAGTGATGTTCGCTTGATGTGGAACGGAAGACCTGATCGGAGGACAAGAGCGGATTGCGGGGAGCTTCGATTAGACAGAGGGATCTAACTAAAGAGAGAAAGAGCTGCGAGATGGACGAGTGGAGGGCTCAGAGTTTGGCGTGCTCCTCCTCCACCTTCAGCCCCTCGTCGGCGGCGGTCGCGTCCTCGGCCTCCGCCTTCTGGTCCTTGCACACGGCCTTCTCCTCCACCGGTTTGTCCGCACTCAGACCCAACATTTGGCGGAGGATCTGAAGGCAGTGGAATGAAGTGAGCGTTGGATCGATCGGAAGAACTCACTCCTTCGATCCGATGGGCGGATCCCACTTGATCCTCGAAGTCGTCCGAGCGGAGGGTGGCCGTCTCGAAGAGCAGCTGGGCGGTGGAGTAGGCCTTCGGATCCTCTTGGTCGGCTTCGATTCGCCGAAGGAGCTCTTTGATGATCGGATGGCGGGGATTGATTTCGAAGATCTTCTTTCGGTTCGCGGACGAGCTCGAAGCGGGCGTCGAGCACTGCCCAAGGTTCAAAAATCCCGACCTCAACGCATGGAGTAAAAGTATGAGTGAATAGAGGAGTGCTCACAAGCAGCTCCATTCGCCAGCGGCGACGAGGGTGGACGGCGACTTGGTCGAACGCTCGGAGATCACCGCCTTCTCGATCTTGTTCTTGAGGCCCTGGTCCCGAAGCCACTCGATCAGCGGGTCGAAGGTCTTCTCCAGCTGCTCGAGCGCCTCCTCGGCTTTCTCGCCGTGGTTGATCTTCACGCCCTCTTTGGCGACGTTCTGGAACTTCTTGTTCTCGAACTCGAGCATCGACTGAATGCAGTACCTGCAAACGGACGGGCATGCAAGGGAACAATCTATCCGAAGAACTCACTCGTCAATCGGTTCGGTCAACAGCAGGACAGTGTAGCCCTCCTTAATGAGCGCCTCGACAATCGGCGAGTTCTCCAGCTGCAAGCAGGGCGAGCGATCGGAGCATTGGCGGCGAGCACTCACCTCCGAGCGGGACGTGCCGGCCACGTAGTAGATGACCTCCTGCTTCTCCTTCATCTGCTCCACGTACTGCGCAAGGGTCATCGGCTTCTCCGGATCGGCGGTGTTTTGGAAGCGGAGGAGTTTGGCCAAACGATTGCGGTTCGAGGGGTCCTCCATGATGCCGAGCTTCACGTTCGTGGAGTACTCGTTCCAGAACTCCTCGTACGTCTTCTCGTCCATCTTCTTGATCCTGCAGACGCGAGAGAGAAGTGAATGCTTCAAGGGAAGGTGAGACTCACATGTCGAGCACCTTGCGCACGAGCTTCTTCTTGATCACCTTCAAGAGCACGTGCTCCTCGGGGTGCTCCGAGTAAAAGATCCAACGGAACAGGTCGGAGTCGACGAGACCGCGCACGAACGAGAGGTACTTGGGCAGCATGTCTGGGAAGTCGTCCGTGATGAACACCCGACCTGCGTAGAGCTTGATGTTCTCGCCGGTCTTTCCGTAATTCTGGATGACGTCCAGCGGCAGCCCCTTCGGCACGTACAGGATGGACTTGAACGAGACCTCGCCTTCGGCCGTGAAGTGAAGCTGAACGGGAGGATGAGTAGACGGAACGAAGGGGAGAACTCACTTGACCCAACGGCTCGTCGTAGTCTTTGGTGATGCTCTTGTAGAACTCCTTGTACTCCTCTTCGCTGACTTCGGACGGCTTGCGCATCCAGATGGGCTTCACGCTGCTGCAAGAACGGCGTGGGAAATATGGCGAGAATGCATGAACCAACTTCTGACTGTCACTGTCTTTCGTCACGTACCACATCACGCCCATGATTCCGACGAGCAGCGCAAGCCAAAAGAACAATCGAACGAACGCGTTGGACCTTAGATTTTGATTAAGCCAACAACACATAAGCAACGTGTTCTCACCGCTACTCCCACACGCGCTTCACATCGGCGATCAGCGGGGCGAAAGACACCCCAATGAGCCAGAGGCTGTACGCGACGATACAGCCGCCGATGAAGAGGCCCTTCTCGCGGAAGCGGTCGGTCGTGTTCTGATTGTACTCGCGCGGGTGCATGTACTCGTCGGTCGGGTAGCGGCTATTGATCGAACGGAAGACGAAGAAGAAGACGATCAACTGGGCGACTCCGAAGATCGTAAAACGGATGCGACGTCCGACGGCACCGACTTCGGCCTTGACTTCGGCCTCGTTAGGCTGTTGCCCCGCCATCCTCTTTGTTCCGAGAGAGAAGAAAAGCAAAAGCCGCAGAGAAAACGGCGACGAGGCGAGCAGCGCGACTGTTCGAATTCGCGCGCTAACGTATCGATTTTCTTGTTTGCTTGATCACTCAAGTGTCCGCGATTTATCAAAAGTTCCGTAATCAAACGCCTGGTAGCCTCTCAGATGTTTATTCATCCTCGCATCAACTTCCAACTCAAAACTAACGTTGCGGAACACGATTATGCACGTCGACTGTACAGGCCGGCGGTCACTCGACGACCACCGGCTGCTGCTGCTCCTCCTCCATGGCGTCGGCCAGCCGCTCGGGCACGTCGGCGTCCGCATCGTCGCCGTTGGAGAGAGCGGGCGTGGTGGAGGGCAGGCGGGATTCGGCCGAGCAGAATTGGTTCTTCCTCGCTTGGTCCACGCGCCG
>JAMPIO010000575.1:0-13735 GCA_024699865.1 Aphelenchoides fujianensis | reverse complement strand
GGTGTCTTCTTTCCCGCGTCCGGGTCCCGCCCGGAATCCCACCTCGTCGAGCGCTGTGGCCACGCGCGGCAGTCACCCGGCGGCCCCGACCACTGGCTCTTTCTTCTCCACAGATAGTAGCGATTACTTCCGTTGACTAATGGTAAAAGCGTTTCGATTAAGCGGACGTCGAAGACTTCAATCCAAAGAGCTTGGAAAAGTTTGAGGTGTCTGTTTGTTTGAGGGGTATACGATCGATCGCGTCCGTAATTTTCGGGGACGAATGAGCGGCGGCCGGACGGACGAGCGACGCGGTCGATGATGCAAATTCGACGACGAGGAGGTAGTTGTGGGAAATACCAGTACGAAGAAAAACGAATAAGGTGATTTCGATTGGAATCGAGACGGCGGACACAAATCGATTGACTGATTGGCCGATTGGGGCGATACCGCTTGTGTGCCCGCGCGGAGCGCGCGCCACACGCTTGACGATGAAATAATCGGCTCAAGGTTCTCGATCAGGATTCAAATAAATTTCCGCGTTATTCTCGCCTTCCGCCGTTCTGCGGACGGGCTGACGGCGGTGGTTTTCATGGTTTCATGTAAACTTGATTTACGGGCGGATGGTTTCCTCCGATTTCTCCCGCATTCCGAGACGATTCTCGTTTGAACAGAGGAGAATCACTCG
Organism: Aphelenchoides fujianensis; assembly: GCA_024699865.1. Taxonomy (NCBI): domain Eukaryota; kingdom Metazoa; phylum Nematoda; class Chromadorea; order Rhabditida; family Aphelenchoididae; genus Aphelenchoides; species Aphelenchoides fujianensis. Next base: position 13,068 of record JAMPIO010000575.1, on the reverse strand, counting down.
AGTATTTCCGCACTGATCGCCCGCTTGCTTCGTCCACTTGTGCCCGATTCGTGCGGTCGTCCGTCGCCACAAACTGACTCACGAACTCGTTTTGCGGCCGGCCGGTTAAGCGACGTGTTTGTTGACTTCGATCGGCGACTTCATCCGTTTTCATCCTCTTCGTTTGCTGTTCGGCAGTTCGGCCAATCGTTCGTGATACGCGCTTGATTATCGCTTCAATTCCCCCAAACCCCTCGAATTTCCGTCGAATTTCAGCTGGGGACGCGGACGCTCCACAACGACGATGGTTTTTGATCCGAAGCGGCACGTCACGGCCAAGGAGGCCGCGCAAATCATCCAGGAGGTGAAGGGCCAGCGCGTGGAGGTCGGGCAGACCTGGTGAGTCCCTCCTTTGCTTCGTCCTTTCGTTTATTCCGTTCGAATTGCAGGTACATGGTCTCGCAGCAGTGGTGGAATGTCTTCAATCAGAAGCACGACCAGGGCAATTCCGAGGGCTTCAGCATGCAGCCGATCAACAACGAGAGCATCCTCGACTGTGAGTTCCGCCCTTCCACTTGCCGCGCATGGATTTCTTTCCGTTTCAGTTCGAACGGAGGGCAAGAACACGATCTACGAGTGAAGGAGAAAATGACCGAGTCCATTCACTACACGCTCATCCCCGAGCCCGTCTTCACGAAGCTGCGCGAGCGGTTCGGCGTCGTCGACGAGCACCGCGACGTGATCCCGCGCAAGGTGGTCGTGGGCACGGTCCTGAAGAAGGAGCCCTTCGTCGAAGTCTACCCGCTTCGGTTGAAGGTGAGTTCCGCCCGCTCATTCCGTTGATTATTCTCGTTGTCCCGCTTGCAGATCGCCAAGTACACGCGCAAGGAGGACGTGCGCACGCTGAAGGTCAGCTACGAGAACACGTTCGACGAGCTGAAGGAGAAGGCCTTCGATCTGCTGGAGTTGACGCCCGATCAGAGGAAGAACGCTCAAATCCTCGTGGGCAAGGGCACCAACGAGTTCGAGCCGATCAGCAAAAAGCTCTTCGCATCGCTGGACACCATCCTCCACGTGGACACCGTCTTCTACGTGGACGACGGCTCCAAGTTGACGCGATCGGCCTCGAAGAACATCGACGAGGTCAACGGGGACACCAGGCGACCGGACGTGGGATTGAGGTCCGCTTCTTTCTTGCTGTCCGCCTTTCATTCCTCTCCGTTTAGTTCGAGCGAGCGCTACACGGCGGGCATGTGCGGACTGCAGAACCTCGGCAACACGTGCTTCATGAACTCGGCCCTGCAGTGTCTGAGCAACGTGCCCGATCTCACCGAGTACTTCCTCTCGCCGATGGTCTTCGCTGAGCTCAACAAGACGAATCGGTTGGGGACGGGCGGCAAGCTGGCCGAAGCGTACACCGAAATGATCAAGGAGATGTGGTCCGGGAACGCGCCCTCCATCAAGCCCTACACCTTCAAGGTGATCCTTTCGATTTACTCCCGTTCACTCATTCCTTTTCGCCTGCAGTGCACGATCGGGATGTTCGCTCCGCGCTTCAACGGCTACAATCAGCAGGACGCCCAAGAGCTGATGACCTTCTTGCTGGACGGCCTGCACGAGGACCTCAATCGGATCTACGAGAAGCCGTACGTGGAGGAGAAGGAGAGCGACGGCCGTCCGGACCACATCGTACGTCCTCCCCTGCTGCTTTCGTTTATTCCCCGCTCCTGTTTGCAGGTGGCCAGTGAGGCGTGGGAGGGCTACAAGAAGCGGAACGACTCCATCATCGTCGACCTCATGCACGGCCAGCTGAAGTCGACGGTGACGTGCAACGTGTGCAGCAAGACGAGCATCAAGTTCGACCCGTTCTGCTTCCTCTCCGTGCCCGTCCCGACCAAAGAGCGGCAACTGCAGTCGACCATCCTCTTTCACAACTCGGAATCGTGGCTCAAGGTTCGTTCGCTGTTCTCCTCAAGAATTCCATTGATTTCCCTTCGTTTTCAGTTCACGTTCGTGCACACGAACAAGACGCTCGTGAAGGCCGTGATCGCCGTCCTGAAGCAGCACCTGAAGATCGCCGACTCGCTGCGGATGGTCCTCGCGACGGCGTTCGGCATCAAGCAAATCCTCGAGGACGACAACCCGATGCCGCAGCAGATGACGACGTACTCGCACTACGGCTTGCCGCGGCTCTTCATCGCCCACATGGTCGGGCCCGGGCCGTTGATGCTCGTCCAGAACGAGTTCACCGCCAGCTACCCGAAGACGTTGAGTCATCCGCTCGTCCTGCCCTACGAGACGCCGCTCTCCGCCGACAAGATCATCGAAGCGGTCGGGCCCATCATGAGCAAGACGATGTGGAAGGAGGGCTCGAAGCTGGACGCCGCCGTCCGGCAGGGCGACTTCCAGCCGATGACCGACGTGATCAAGGACATCTCGTTCTGCCCGAAGGTCGGCGGCCTGAACCAGTCGTTGACGCGCGATCCGGTTCGTTCGTCTTCCACCACTCCTCGTTGCATTCTTCCTATTTCAGAGCACGATCCACGAGCCCACCGGCAACATCAACGTGACGATCAACTGGATGGAGCACGAGCACTTCCTCGCGCCCAACCACATCGACGTTCGTTCGGATCGAATCGATCGGATGACCGCCGTTCATTGCAGGGCGTTCAATCCGAAGAGATCGGGATCCAAGCTCCGGTGAAGCGGCACTACGCGCTGGAAGAGTGCATCGAGATGTTCACCAGTCGGGAGCAGCTGGAGGAGAATGAGGCGTGGTACTGCCCCAACTGCAAGGAGCACCGGTGCGCCTTCAAGAAGCTGGACGTGTGGAAGCTGCCGCGCATCCTGATCGTCCACCTGAAGCGCTTCCTCTACACGCGCTACAATCGGGACAAAATCGACACCGAGATCGTGATCCCCGTCAAGTGAGTGGCGACAAGCGCACGATCGGCGAGTGACGGACGGCATTTGCAGGAACTTCTCGCCGACGGACAAGCTCGCGAATCCGAACCACGAGCGCGTCACCTACGACCTGATTGCGATCAGCAACCACATGGGCGGCCTCGGCTCGGGCCACTACACGGCCACGGCGATGTGCAAGACGTGAGTCTCTCTGATTCCCACCATCCTCTACTCTGCCCTCCTTTTCAGGACCAATCGGTGGTGCGACTTCAATGACTCGAGTGCGCGCCCGTGCGGCGACCTGCCCGATCCGTTCACTTCGCGCGAGGCGTACATCCTCGTCTACCGACGCCGCGAGCCGCAGCCCACGCCCGCCATGCCCACGCGGTCCTCGCGTCGCATCTCGCAGAACTCGGAGAGCGAGCAGATGGACATCGCCGTTGAAATCCTCGATGTCATCGAATTGCAGCGGCCCAATCGGAAATGTGAGTAACAGTGTTGGTTCAACATTGATTTTATTCTTTAGCTCTCGGAAAAGACATCGAAAGGATTGCGCACCGGTTCAACTGCACGCTGACGTGCCTTGACGAGGAGAACGTCTTTTGTTTCGTCGGAACAAGGGCGATGGTTACCGCCGCGTATAAGGAGAGCGAGCGGCGCTTGAAGCAGTTGAAGGACGCCCAGTCGGCCCCGTTGGACGAGCCGCTGGACGAACTCGTCTTCGGAAGTCTCGAGGAGCTGCTGGCGGCGTGCCCGACCGAAGTGGACTTCTGCGAGCTGCTCGACGCCCACGAAGGGCTTCTGCCGGAGGCCGCCCACTTGCCCCAACACCAGACGCCCTCCCAGCAGCAGCCGCCGCCTCCGACCACCGGAGCCGCCACCCACGGAGCCATGTACCAGCAGTCGGGCGAGAAAGTGCATTATGCGGACGCCGCAAAGGTAACGAGCGAACAGCCCTGAATTATTAATCGCCCGCCCGGTTCAGCAGCAGATGATGATGGACGGATCGATGCAAATGCAGTACGCCCAGCAGCCGCACCAAGTGCCCGTCCAACGTCAACTGGGCCCGCCGCCAATGCAGCGATCTCAGCTCCAACAGATGCGGGCGCCCGTGGAGAACTCGTTCAACTCGTACGCTTCGCAACAACCCACCGCCACCGGGCAGCAGTCCTACCAGCTCCAGTCGGGCCAGCAGGCAAACGACTGGGAGATGCAGCCGCCCCAGCAGCAGCAACAGCCGAGGCCACAGGGCGGAATGCGGCCACGTCTCCACCAGTCGCAGCCGATGCTCCAGCAGTCGAATCAATTCCATCCGATGGGCCAACCGCAGTACTACGAGCAGGAGCGAGGACCCGCCCAACTCCAGTCCCAATCGCAGCCTATGCACTCGCAGTTCAACGAAGGCGGTCGAGATCCCGGGCAGCGAGGGCCGTCGTTCGGGAACATGCAGCAGCCGATGCAAATGGCCCAACAACCGCCCATGCAGCAGCAGCAGACTCGAATGATGGTCGTGCAGCAAGGCCAGGGACAGGACGGACGATTCCAGCAGAGATCGCAGCCCGAGTACCTGAACGGCCCGCCGAGCACGCAGTACATGGGCACCGGCCCGCCGGACAGTCAGGCCTCATCCGTCTCCGCACAAGGCAACTACGTGCAGGTGAGTGCAGGCGGGAGTTCCGAATAGATCCCCCTGTTTGCAGGTCTACCAGCAGAATTCGATGGGCGGGCCGATGCGCGTGGTGCAGGCGGTGGGCGACCAGGGCGGCGACGGGATGGGCCGCCCGCAATCCCAAATGGGCCAACCGATGCAACGGCCAGGCATGTCCTACGGTCAGAGCGGTCAGATGGGCGCCCCGGAGCCCGAAATCATCGAATCGGACGGCTCGCCCAAGAAGAACAGCCGGCCGTCCAAGCAGCCGCCCGCTCCGCGCGTCCGCAAGCCACGAAGGCCCAGCAGCAGCGAATGGCGGCCGCCAACCTCACGCCCCCGATGCAGCAGCCGCAGCAGCAGCACGGGATGGTCCAACCGCCGCCCCAGCTCGCCACGCCGCCCAAGGCCGCGCCCAAACAACGCCGACCGCCTCCCGGCGCCGCCCCTCCGCAGAAGATCCCGACCATCGAGGACATCACGGCCCAGCTGAGGCAGTGCATGAGTATTCGCTTCGGATCTACAGAGGATAGCACGCAGTTCGGGGAGCTGGCGCAACAAGCGCAAAACGCGATGCTGGACGTGAGTGAAGGCGAGAATTCTTTCCGTTGTATTCTCTTCGAACTTCAGGGAGCAAACGAAATCGACGTCTCTGCTCAACTCATGAATCTGTCCCTCCAATTGGATCGGCTGATTGCGAGTGCGGAGAAGTCCGGAGCGGACACCTCCGCTCAGTCGTCGACGTCCATGGGCGCGGGCGGCCCGATGCCCATGCAGCCTCAAATGCAACAGCCGGCGATGATGCAGCCGGGCGGACTGCCGGTCAGCTCCAACTCCCAAAGCATCATCCTCGAGTACAACGGGCAGTACTTCGCGGCGGCGCCCAACGCGGCCGGCCAGTTCGATCCGGGCGGGCAGATGGCCTACGGAAACAACGTGCAGCTTCAGAATCAAGTGAGTTTCTTCGGGTTGAATGCGGAAGTGATCCCTTTCGTTCAGATCCCGATGCAAGCGTCCATTCAGCCCGAGCCCTCGCAAGGCGGGATGTCGTCGCCGAAGAAGCCGGCGAGGAAACAACCGCCGAAGAAGTCCGGCCGCGGCAAAAGAGGAAAGGGCCGCGGCAAAGGAGGAAAGGGCCGCGGAAAGGGCGGCGCCAAGCGGCATCGCAAGGTCCGCCGCGACAACATCCAAGGTGAGTCCTCTCCCTCTCCTCCCGTTCATCCCCTCCTCCCGCAGGCATCACGAAGCCGGCCATCCGCCGTCTCGCCCGCCGCGGCGGCGTGAAGCGCATCAGCGGCCTCATCTACGAGGAGACCCGCTCCGTGCTCAAGGTCTTCCTCGAGAACGTGATCCGCGACGCCGTGAGTTCCCCACCTCTACTCCAGTTGCTGATTTCCGCCGTTCAGGTCACCTACTGCGAGCATGCCAAGCGCAAGACCGTCACCGCCATGGACGTGGTGTACGCTCTCAAGCGCCAGGGCCGCACGCTCTACGGCTTCGGCGGCTGAGCGCCCGCCCGTCCGCTTTGTGATTCGTTTGTTTCGCAGTTCGTTCCGCCGTTTGTTCGTTGTTGTGCAGATTTCTATGCGCTCTCTTCCGTTGTACATTCTTCCGTTCAGTCTACTCTCCCGCTCCCTCAATCGTTGCCTCTTTCTTGAGAACGTTGCTCAACTCTCCTCTTTTCCCGAATGGGCAAGCAATCCACCCACTTCTATTTGTTCCGAGAAGCTCCACTTTTTCGTTGCTCCTCCTCCATTGAACGCTGGATGTAAATAGAAAACTCTAAGAACGCGAATGTTGCTCCCACAAACTTCTAAACAAAGCCCTATTTTCTTCTTTGTGTATTCTGCGTACTCGAGTTGTTCGTTGTACATAGCCGATTGTTGTGTTGCCGCCGCTTCCCGCCGAAACTGCCGCTTCCGCTTCGGAAAGACGAGAAATTTCTATTCGCTCGCTGCTCGCCGCCTCTCCGCTCAATCGAATCCAACAAACTTCTATTCTGCTCGTTGTTGTGCCGATATATCACTCGAGGGCTCGCCTTCTTGCCGCCTTTGTACAAACGCCCCCTCATTCGGATGTACATTCTCCACCCACCTCCCCGCCCGCTCTTTGCTCAACGCCCCTTCGGAGTGGTGGAAGCGAAGAGCACGTTGTTGTCGATGGTTCTTCCGCTTGGTGTGCATGGTATCTTCTTCGTATTCCTCCTCCTCCTCCCTTCCTCTCTCCTCCTATTCATAACCGTCAATCGCTCATTCGGTTGTTTCTTTCTTCGTTCTGCTGTTCCATTTGATTGAAGAAGGGAGGCGTCATAAACATACGCGGTGATCGAAGCTTTGGTTTATGTTCTACACGATGTCGACAAAGAATCAGCATGGAGGAGCGCACAGCGTTAGACGGATGCAAGTGTCATTGGCAATCTGTGGGGTTGGCAGCAAGCCGAGAACTTCGCACTATGCGAGAGCAATGCAATTTAAATGAGAAAATTTTAGGTTTGTTGCGAATCTCATCTGTTTATTGCGTGTGAATGGACCAGTTTCCACGAACACCCGTCAATTCATCTACCTCGTCAGCAATCCGCTGGCCAGTCCACAGCCGAGAAGTCGATTTCCGGATTCGGCGGTTGCATTCGCGACTTCCACGTCGACACGCGCTTCGTCCACTTCTCCAACTTCGATCAATTCGAACACGTGGGCGACGTGAAGGCCAGCTGTCGTAGATTCCGCCCGGACCTCTGCCAATCGTCCGAAAACCTTTGCCCCGACGGAGCGAAGTGTGCGGACATGTGGGAGGGCCACGTGTGCAAGTGCCCGCATCGTTTGCATCCGACCAAACCTTGCAGTTTGGGTGCGTCATCTTTTTATTGGAGTCTGTGGTTATGAAGAATTGCAGGGACGTCGAATCCCCTTACGTTGCTCTCCGAAGAGTCGCACGTCGTCTGGCGGCTGCCCTTCCAAATCCGCAACTCCGTTTTGCACTTCGAGTTCCGCACACGCGAACGGAAAGTGCAGATCATGGTCATGGAGTTCGAACTGAAGTCGCTGGTCTTCATCTTTTCGGTTCGTTCTCCCCCTCAGTCTCTTGTGGTTCAACGGGAAGCTTTCAGTTGGAGAGCGGCCACGGATCGATTCGATTGGGCAACGAGCAGTACTTCCTGATGCACGGCGATTTGGCCGACGGCAATTGGCACTCGGTTTCGGTGGACTTCGAAGCGGTGAACGTCGTCATCGATCACATCTACAAGAAGGTTCCTTCTCTTCCTGTTTTGCAACCACTCAATGCTCTGGTTTCAGCAACTCCAAAGCATCACCGTTCAAGAGACCCTCCATGCGCAGCACCTCTACTCGGGCAACGCTCCGTCGATGGCCGACCCGCAGCTCTTCATCGGCTGCATTCAAAATGTCGCATTTGGCGGCATTTGGCTCAAGGTCTACGAGCAATCGAAGACCAAGCCCGGCTGCATCGTCGCGAACACGTGTGCCGATCGAACGTGCCCAACGATGAGCACGTGCGTGCGGCATTGGGATCGGCACGAGTGTCGCTGTGCTTCCGGCTACGTGGGCGACTCGTGCGTCGATGTGTGCACCGTTCGGGACGTCTGCCGCAAAGGAGTGTGCATTCGATCGAATGCCACGGCTGCCGGCTACGAGTGTTTGTGTCCGGAGGGAACGGGCGGCCGAAACTGCGAGATCTCGCTGATCGCTCCGCGCTGCCCGTTCGGATGGTTCGGCCGCTTCTCCGAGTGCCGCCGATGTGCGTGCCGGGCAGATCGCGGCTTCTTGGAGCAATGCGACGAGCAGACGGGCGTGTGTCGTTGCCATCCGGGAACCTTCTTGAAAGTGAGTGACTAAAAGGAGTTAGTCGCCTGCAAACTGGTCTTATTTCTTGCAGGACAACCGTTGTGTTCCGTGCGAGTGCGGCTACGGCAGTCCGACGGCCACCTGCGATCCCATCAGCGGCCAGTGCCCGTGCCAAGGCGATGCGGTCGGCCGTCGCTGCGATCGCTGCCGCCCGATCGGCCTGGCGGGGGTGCGCGGTTCGTTGGAGCGGCGATCACTCAAATGCGTGGAGACGCGGGATCGTTGCCCGGCCGAAATGGAGGACGGCGTCCAGTGGACGTCCGCCATGCGCGGCGTGATCGCCCGCCAGTCCTGCGCGGGCCCACAACTCGGGATCGCGACCCGAAAGTGCGAAGCCGACGGTCGCTGGTCGAAAGTCCGCTCGTACAACTGCACGCTGCCAGAATTGTACGAGCTGGGCAAACGCTTGGAGAGCGTCCAGCGATTGGAGACGGCCGAGGCGTTCGAGTTGGCCCACAAACTGCAGAACACAACGAGTTCGGCCTACAATCACATCCGCGGGCGCAATCTGGACATCGTGATGGAAGCGTTGAGTTTGTTGTTGAGCGAGCCGGTCGCCAGTCGTGAGCACACCCGCGACTTCGAGTACACCCGCTTCGTCCTCTCGATTGCCGACCAATTGCTGGACCAACGGCTAAACGAGGCCCAATGGATGGTCATGGCCTGCCAGCTGCAGGAGTACGGGGCGATTTTGGCGCGCCGACACGCTCAACTCTCCTACTTGCGCCCCTTCCATTTCGTTGGCTACGAATTGCGTGAGTGGAACGAACAGAAGAGCGAGCAACTCTTGAGTTCCTTTCAGATTTCGCCGTTGAAAAGCTGTCCGCTCTCTTGCCGTCTGCCTTCTTCCGAGTGCCGCGTTTCAAGCGAGCAGTGATCGGGAACCCAATCGTTCACGCGCCTTCCTCTTCGGCCGCTCCTTCCCATCTGGCGATTGCTGCTCGTTCCTCGAACTCCACCATCTTCTACGCGGTGGTGGGGCGGAAGTGCACGAGTTGCGAGCAGGGCGACGCCGTTTTGCTGCATTTCGTCCACGGAAACGAGACGAACGGAGTGGCGGAAGAATCGGTTCAATTGATCCAGCCGCTCGATGTGGACGCCGGCTGGAAGTACCCCGAGTGCGCCCAAGCTGGCACCTCGTCGTCGATCATCGGCCGTCGAACGGACTTCTTCGACGGCAACTTCCCGACCGCAACGTTCGAGTGGACGCCGCGGGGCGGACTGCTGATCGGTGGAATCGAACGCACGCCACCTGCCAATTCACCATCGAGACGACGAAGGGCGGCGATGGGGGCGGGATCTTCACGATCCTCATCAAGCCCGACAACGGGGTGTTGATCCAATTCGCGCTGGCCAACAACCTCCCGTACACGGCGCCGTTGAGTGCGGCCTTTGCCTACTCTCACTGCTGGCCACATTGTTCCGCAACGACGTGCACATGCGCCTGATCCGCTTCTCGTTCATCCTCTCCTTCATGCTCAGTTCGGGCGTTCTGTTCGCTCTGCAGAAGCTGACGTTGAGTGCGGTGGGTTCAATCGACTGAATGAACGAGCGACAATCGTGATACCAGATGTTCTGCACGGTCCGCAACGCGGTCCTCTCGTACGTGATCTTGTCGGAGTTCATTTGGCTCTTCATCCTCATCCTCCACGTCTACCGGCTGCTCATCGAAGAGAAACCGGAGACCAGCTTGACGCTCTGCTTCTCGGCCGGCCTCATTTTCCGTGCCTGATCTCGACGACTGCCTTCTTGTTCAGTGCAGGCTGTCAGATGGACGTGTGTGGGCGGAATCTGTGGTTCATTGCGGGCCCGATGGTCCTCTTCTTGATGCTCGCCTTCTACGCACTTGCCACTTCGTTCCTGATCTCCATCCACAACCAATACGAAGCATTGGTCGCAAAGGTCCGACTCCGCCGGCTGTTGCTGTGGTTGATCGTTCTGGTACGAACACTTCCAGCTTTTTTTTCACTAATTTCACTCGTCTAGACTATCTTGTGCGCCTCGTACGTGTGCCTGTCGCTGTACAACCTGAGCACAGTCAACAAGTACCCGATGTTCATGGAGGCCGCGTCAAACATCCTGCTCGTGTTCGTCTCCATCTACGTCTTCATTTGGGCCAACTTCCTGTCCAAAGAGGTGAGTTTTCTAATCGAATCAAATAATCCACTCGTTCGTTCAGCTAAATCCGAACCGAAAGCCCGAGTTCTGGCTGCACGACGAGCATTCCGCTTCGAAGCCGCAGCACTGCGAGCCCGACTTTCAGTCGCCGCTGGTATTGAAGACGAAACAACGTGAGTGCACTCGAGAAACACAAAGGAATCACCAATTCGTTTGTTCAGCGGACATCGACGATCAAATCGCCGCACACGAGTGGATTCCGGACGGGCTGCAGAACGAAACCTACGTCCATCACACACTCCAGCGGTCCCTCCAACTGCCGCAAGTGCTCGGCCCCGTACCGCCGATGCCGCGGCCGCTGTTTATGGAGGAGGAGCTCTTCCGACGCGCGAACTTCTCGTCAAGCGGAAGCCGCGACCTCACGCCGATGGACGGCGGCGGGAGCATTTGCCGTCGGATGGAGATCCCGCCCGCTCCGGCGGCCAAATTCGGCAACGCGCTGGACGAATCAAACGAAGCCTACTATTCGTTCACAACCCGCCGATAACGCCACACCCCCTGCTCCACATTCTCGTGATCTTTTCCGCCTTCCTGTTGCCAACAATCTCGTCTTTTGATCAGACCTTTAGGGATTCAAAATGATGCCGATTCTCTTATTGCCGGTCAATTATTTACTCATTTATTGCTAGTGGTCTACGATCAAGTGCAAAAGAATAAAGAACGGGTTTACTTCAAGAAATGGTCGCAAACAATAGGCGGTGCAAGGACAGTTTAATCACCAAGAATCAACGAAAACAAAGTTCAAACCAATCGCATCCGAGCGCCAATTCCAGACGTCCACGACCTGCTTTGTTGTACACGCGAGCTCATTGAACATGTCCGCGTTCAAATGTTCGGTTTTGCGCGTGAAGTTTCGTGCGTTGAAAAAGAGGGCAGCAGCCCAGCGCATTTGTTGATGGTCGCTCTAAACAGTCAGAGGAGGAGTCCAACCAAATGATGGTGCGAACGAACCAGTTTCTTTCTGGGGTCTGGCAGCACGATCTTCGCCGAAATCTGCACGTTCGGATGGCCCGCGCCTTTCGCTGCCTCCGCCAAACGTCGAGAAAGATCAATTAAGAATGAAAGAGCCTCGTCGAAACGTTCCCACAAACACTGAAATTGCGCGACCGAAAATAATTAGTTTAAAGAATAACTCGCATTAAAGTTCTCGTATTCTAGGTTTGAAAAAAGGGCATGAAGGACGAACTTGTCGTTTTGTGGACGCAAGTTCTGGGTTGCTGTGCGAAATTCGAGCACTTTCCGGTCGTAATACGCGGAGCTGGAAAATCCGTAGAAGAGATAGATCGGCGGCAAAATGCCGTAGAAGTGCACGACCACTCGTTCCACGCGTTCGTTCAATTCAAAGCTGAAAGCCTTGCAATCATGCTAATCTCAGGAGTTTCAAACTCACGGCCCGTACGCTGCAATGTGCGGAACGCATTGAAAGGTAGAAATGGCACGAATGGGCGATCGGAACAAAAGAGCAAGGTCTGAAGGAACCGTCGACTATTCAACTAGCAAATGAAACGAAACGTACAAGGAGGCATTGGAAAACACGCGAAGATCTCCGCTCTCTCCACCGTCCTCAACGGCGGGTTTAGTGCAAGAAGAAGAAAATCGTGGTGCAAATCGGAATCGAACTTGGAGATGCTCGAAGGAAGAAAGTCACGAAGGAGGTGGAAAATCCAAGTGGATTTGCAATCCCGCGTGATTCCCACTTGGATCTTCTTCAGATGCCGCAATCCTAAAACCAAATCAACGACCAAACGGATAGGGAACTCACTTTCTACTAGGCGCAGAATCACCGCCATTTTGCGAACAATCGCAATATTGGCGATGGGTGGTGAAGAAACCGTAATGCGAAGCTGCTGCATTTCTTTTTGTCCCAATCGCAGAAGAACCATCAGTGATCGCACTCGCCAATGATGTTCCCAAAGAAATATCCCGAATGAAGCCGAACACAAAGACGTGCATGCATCCAATGCAATCGTAGGAAGGTCGATTTCTCTGGGCCGCCGATGCCTTTCGCTCGGCGTGAAGAAGGCGGCCGAGAACGCGGGGCTGCAGAAGAACAGCCGGAGGGTGCGGGAGCGGAGGTCGGCAAGTGCTAGAAGAAAATTGGGACCGTTCGGGAGTTGGTTGTGCGCGAACTTCGCGCTCAACGCTTGGAACATCAGCGACCGTCGGGCGTCCATCCGCAGTTTCGGTTTCTTCGGCGCGTCCATCAAGATTCCTGAAATTAACGCGTAAATAATGTCAACCAGTGGAAAAAGCAGCAGCGAGTGCGTCCCACTGAAAGGCGCTGCCTCTCTCTTTCGTAGCAACGTAAAAAGCACGCACCAAGCGAGGCTTCTAAACCACGCGCCTTCGTTTCCAACCGCGCGCGCAGCGTCCGCCATTGCGCTTGAACTAAGTCACTGGATAGAGGTTCCCACGACAAATATAGCAGGAGAAGAAGCAATTATTATCTTGGGTTTAACTGAAAACGGTAATGTATCTTTTATCTACCGAGCAAGAAGTGCT
>JAMPIO010000574.1:0-13936 GCA_024699865.1 Aphelenchoides fujianensis | reverse complement strand
CAAAGATTGATTGTTTCGGGAATAAACAAGCGATTGTTCCCGAGAATGAAAAAGATCTCTCCGTCGAATGCTCACAGCGACAGCCGCTCACTCCTTCATGTTCAGGCGTTTATTCCCGAACAATCCGCGCCTTTAACCGAACCAAATGGAGATCGAAATGGAGGGCCGGAGTGCGCGCACGTAGTGGAGGTAGCGGCGGGGGATGAAGAGGCAGTCGCCGGCCTCCATCTCGAAGTCCTCGCAGACGACCTCGCGGAAGAGCGGGAATTCCGCCCAGTCGGGCCGCTCAACGTCCACGCGGCTGGAGTTGGCGCGGAGGAAGTCGTCGTGGAGGTAAATCCGGTCGGAGAACTTCGGATCGATCAGCCGCACGAACTTCCGCCCCTCCACCTGCAAACAGGCGAGTGATCGAAGGGAACGAGGACGCACTTGGCAGAAGAAGTTGTGCCGCGGGTCCGAGTGGAGCGGCGAGACGGTGGTTGCGGGCCCGATGAAGCAGTTGATCAGTTCGGCCTTCCCCTCCGCTCCTTCTTCTCCGGAGGCCAGAGCGCAGTAGTCGGGGACGAGGATCTCCTGCCGCAACGAGGGGATCTGATCGAGCAGGCGGTGTTGGGCCAAGTAGGCCGACTGTTCGGGCTGCAAAGGGAACAGAAAGAATGGAGAAGGATGCCAATGGACGTGCCTGTGCGGGAGCGATGAACTCGCGCAAGTACTCGCCGAACGTCATCAGCTGCTGGTGGAATTCGGCGTCCACGTAGCTGCCGCCCAGCTCGATCGGCACCGTCCGCCGGCTGCAGCGCGCGTACAAGTGCGGGAAGCTGCAAACAGGCGGTCGTTCTTCCATCCAACTACTTCCAGCAACTCGCCTCCACTTGCCGAAGGCCGGCCATTGATCGACGAGCCCTCGGATGATCACCGGCCGTTGGGGCTCAAAGAACTGCCGGTAGAAGGACTCCAGCGACGGCAGGTGGACGACCGGAATGCGGACGGAATTCGGGAGGGCGGTAGGCTCTCGTTGGAGTGGCGGGTCGTGGAACTAAAAGAACGATCAAATTGCCCAGTGCTCCCTTTTGTCCACTCACTTCGATCGGCTCCTCCGGTCCGAGCGCCGCGCAGAGGAGATCCGCCCCGCAGGCCAGGACGTCGCCCTCGACGTCTAACCCCAACAGGAGGCCCTTGTCGCAGACTCGAAGAGCTTCCTGAACAACAAGCGAGCATTGAATGAACGAAAAGAAGGGAACGAACCTCGAGCTTCCCGTCCAGAAGTCCACGAACGCCCGCACCAAGCAGACGACCGCGTACAGCAGGCGGTGGCGATCTTCGACCTCCGAGTAGTGGCCCGTGTTCAGGAGGACGTTCACCTGCTCGTGCAGATGCTCCACTCCCACTCGTGCCTCTGAACTCAACGATAGAAATGAACGAGAAGAACGAAGGGGACGTGCCTTCAGACCGCTCCTCCGCGACGAGCACTCGGAGGCAATTGAGGAGGGCGTCCGTCATCCAAAAGCCGCCCAAATGCTCGTGGACGAGCGACTGCTTCGTCGCGTCCACCCGCACGCCGTCCGCCTCGAAAGCGAACACTTCGGCGAGGAGCGAGCGGAATTCTTCGGCCAGAGCGGCGGCCATCCTCTGGAACAGCTTCGTCTGTTCACTGCTCACTGCTTCGCGTTGATTTCAAAGGTAGAATTCGAATGGGAAATCCACTTCCTCCTCGCCGACAATCGAGCACTCAACAACAACAATCAGTTTATTCGTTTAAAACACACGATAGACGGGCCTTCGGAATAATAAATACGAGAAGAACGAACGAAACGAAGAGGGGAGGACGACTCGTCGCCGGAACGAGAGATCGAACGAACAAAAGAGGGCGCGTACAAAGTGACGGTGGGGGCTCATTGGAGGCTCTGGATCAGCGTGATGTTGTCGCCCTTGAGGAGGATGCGGCCGAGCTTCTTGCGGTTCTCCGCCTTCATGTGCACCTCCTCGGCCTCGTCGATCACCAGGTTCATGTACTCGTCGAAGCCGATGATGTAGCCCTCGACTCGCTGGTTGGGGTTCTCGTAGAGCCAGATTTGGACGCGCGAGCGGGACTGCAGGCAGCGGAAGATCAGGTTGATCGGCTGGACGATCACTTTCTGCACTTTGGGCGGCATTTCGGCGGCGATTCGTGGGCGTTTCTCCTGCAAGCGAGCGGAAATCAAGTCGTGGACGAAAGGCGAAGAAGAACGATGGGAATCCCGCAAACTCACGTCGAATCGAAGGCGGCGGTCGGCGGGGAACTCGGCGGCTCCGTGCGGACTCCAAGCGGCGGCAATTCGGCGCGTTTTCGCAAGCGGCCCACGGACGCCATCGACCGTTTCGTCAAATTCTCGCTCAATCGAACGATTGAACACGAACGAACGAAAAGAGGTTATGGGCGACGAAAAGCGGTGAGTAAATGGAAGCAGACAGAGGCGGGAAGTGAGCACTCGCGTTCACAACACAACGGAAAGAGGAAATACTCGACCTATGACCACAAAAGAGGGGGCGAGTGGCCTCAGATATCCATCTTGTTGCCCACAATCGAGACGCCGATGTGGCGGCGCGCCTTGCGCGTTTTGGTGCGCTCCTTGAACTCGCGCTGCGCGATCTCAAACCGATTGGACGAGCGGCCCTCGACGGCGGGCGGCGGCCGGTTCACGTACGCCTTCATCGAGGGCTTCGAGACGTGGGCGCGCGGCACGAAGCCCGTCTGGCCGGGCATCGACGAGGAGCCCGCCTCGCCGTCCGCCGCCGTGTCGCCGCCGCCCGCCGGCTGCGAGCGCGACGACGAGGGCTGCGAGTCGTCGTCCTCGGGATCGCGGCTGAAAGAAGAGGAAATCGACAGGCGTTTGGGGTGTGAGTTTCAAAATAGGTTCAGTGTTGTCATTCGATGTCGAATCAACGGTGAGCTCTGAGAGCATTCCCCAATCCTATTTTTTGTTGAGCAGGTGAGACCGAAAGCGAAGCCAATGCACCCAACAAGCGAGCGAGTGGAAGGCGGCGAAGGGAAAAGCGGTCGCTAACGGAAATCAGCGAGCAAACGAGCAGAAAGTACGGAGAAGTCGAAAGTTTTCGAACAACCGAACACACTCTGCCGAAAGTCCACTCGGTAATCAGCTCTTCACGCTCTCTAATCCCAAATGAGAGCGACGAAGTGAAAGGCGACCGAAATTAGCAGAATGACGCCAGAAACCCCCCGCCGAGTGTTCTTTTGGCCGACGACGAACAAAAAAGAAGCCGACGGGGTGCCGACCGTTCGGCTTCCGCTTTCGTTTCGCGCCGAGGCGGCCGCGGGAGCTCGCGGACAGCGGGCGGCCATTGCGGACGACCGGACGGCCGTGAGCGTGTGTTCACTGGCCGAGTGATTGGCCAAACGAACGGTGAGAACGAAGAGGGGGAATAAATTGTTAGCGCGCTAATTAGGGATCGAGTCCGGACCTGCGAGCAGAAAATGAACAGCTCAACTTCTTCTCTTCGATCGATCGAATGACAACATTGAGGAACTCGGGGGGAATGCACGAGAGAAGTAGACGGAAGAGAACTCACTCGTCGCACGAATCCGCACCGTCCGGCCGCAGGAAGCCGCCGCTCGCTTTCTATCGTTCTTCATTTGCTGCAAACGAGCGAGTGATCGGAGCAACAAAGAAGACGAAACGAACCGTTCCCTGAGCATCCGAATCGTCGTCCACGTCCAGGTTCTCGCCGAAGATGTCGTCCATGAGCTCGTTGGCGCGAGTGTTCGCATCGCCCTTTCCGCCAGCCGCTTCGTTGCTTCCAGAAAGCCAGCTGGCACGTGAATTCAACGAGCGATCAAAACGCAGCATGGAAACCGATCGTCGAATTCCGTTTAATCTCGAAGAAATCTCAACAATCAACCACATTAGCAACAACAACAATTGTACATTCGAAAGATTAGACGGCCGGAAGGAAGCTCTTGATGGCCGGAATGTGCTTCTCGGCCAGCTGCTCGTTGAGGCGGATGGACTCGACGGTCTGCTCGAGGACGCGCGCGAAGCCCTTGAGCGCCTCCGAGTCGAAGGTCTTCTGCACGAACTCCTGAAGCGAGTGAGCGCTCAGTGAGGAAGAAGGCAGCAAATGGCACTCACCTCCATCTGCTGGACGAAGCGGGCGGTGGCCTGGTTGAAGGCGGAGTACTCGAAGCAGCGCTGGAAGAGCGACTCGCTGGTGGCGCCGTAGGCCTCGACGAGCAGCGCGTGGTGCTTGGTGAAGAACTCCCAGCAGTGGTCCTGCTGCTGCTTGTCGCCGCGAACGCAGCCCGCGAACAGGTAGATCCAGTCCTGGCTCGGCACGTTGCCCTGCACGACGGCGGACTCAAAGTTGCGCTCGCGCTGCTCTCGATCGGGCGTCTGCTGGAGGCCGTAGAGCGTGTCGCGGCGGATCTCGGCGCTGCCGCACTTCTCGTAGACCTTCCGCAGCTGCTCGACGCCGTCCGGACGGTGGCGGCCGACCACGCAGAAGACGGCATTGCGGAGGTCGTTCGGAATGGGCGTCTGCTTCGTGACGAACTCGTCGAACTTCTGCAGGGCGACGCGCGTGGTCTCCTCGTGGCCCACCTTCGAGAGCGTCGAGAACACGAGGCCGCGCAGCATCGAGCGGTGCGGGTCCTCCTCCGCCTCGAAGCCCAGACGGCGGATGACGGGCGCCAGCGTCTTCTGCACGAACTTCTCGAGGCGC
The DNA here is from genome assembly GCA_024699865.1 of Aphelenchoides fujianensis. NCBI lineage: Eukaryota > Metazoa > Nematoda > Chromadorea > Rhabditida > Aphelenchoididae > Aphelenchoides > Aphelenchoides fujianensis. Next base: position 9,220 of record JAMPIO010000574.1, on the reverse strand, counting down.
GGCTTCAGCTCCGGCTCGTGGTGCTCGAGCACGTTGAGGAGGGCGCGCACGCCGCCGTCCAGCGTCGACCACACGATGAACTCGTCCTCGCCGCCTGACGCGCCGTAGAGCGCGAGGAACTGGGCGGCGGACGCGCGGCCCGACTTCACCAGCGCGTACAGGTCCTTGGCGAAGTTGAAGCGGTCGAGGGCGTTCAGCTGGCCCGCCTGCACGGCCTTCATCAGCCGCTCCAGCATGCCGTCGGGGTACTGCACGCGGAAGAAGCCGAAGAATTCGTCCATCTGCAAACGAGTGAACAATGAACAATAGACGGAGAACGGACACTCACTTGGAGCCACTCGGTGGCCGGCGGAGCATCCAATGCGAGTTTTTTGGCGCCCGGATTGAACATGCAGCAGAACTCGACCTCGTCGAGGATCTGCAATGGACTACTTTGTTCCCTTTCTTCAATTTCCGCTCACCGCCTCCGGGTAGTCGAAGTCGCCCACCGCGATGGTCACCAGGTCGGGCGACATGAGCGGCGTGGTCGCGTACTTGAGCTGCTTGCGGCCGTCAATGCGCTCGTTCGCAATCAGCTTCGTGTTCGAGAGGGCGGTGAGGGCGGAGTTGACGGTCAGCTCGATGTCGAAGCGGGCCTTGTACACGGGGTCGTCCCAGCACGGGAACAGAATGCGGGCGCTCTCCGACTCGAACTGCGTCGACACGATGGTGCGCGTCTCGCCGGCGGCGTCCACGCTCGTTCGCGACAGGCAGCGGACGGCCGATTCGCTCGTCTCGAAGTCCAGGCACAGCTTCACGCTCTGCGGCGGCAGCTCGACCGGCAGCTCGACCGTCAGCGTCTTCCAGCGCTTGTCCAGCTTCACCGTCAGGTTGCTCAACTCTGCAATCGGTTCATCGATCAACTGAACAAGAGGGGAGGGCGAACCTTTGCCGTCGAGAAACTCCACCGCCGCCGCTTTGATCTTGATCTGGTCCGCGTGCAGCTTGAGGGAGCGCGTGGGCTTGAAGACGATCAGGTCGATGAGCACGCGGCCGTGGAAGCGGAAGGTCGTCAGTCAGGGCTCCAGCCTCACCGAGTAGAGCACCGGGACGGCCGACGACTGGAGTTCGCGGCCGACGATCTCGCGCCACTTTTGGAACTGAAAGATGCGATTGAGATGAACTCGTCCATCGGGATGCACTTACGTCGGTGTTCACATCGCCCTCCTCCGCCTCGTGCTTGCGCGCGTGGCCGCTGGACTCGTTGAAGGTCTCGCCCCACTCCGGGCACACCCACTGTAAAAGGAAGGAAGGAGTGAAGAAGCTATAGAGTTGGCCGACCTTGGTCAAGAGGACGGAGAACACGCGTTGGAATTTCTTCGGATCCGTCGGCTCGGCCATGTTCGGGAAGTTCCTGCAAGTCGGACACGAATAAACGAGAAGACGGGGGAGTACTCGCTCGATCAACTGCATGCCGACTTCGCGGAGAGCGGGCTTCTCGGAGGTGGCGCACAGCTTGAGGAATTGCATCACGCCCGTCCACTTCTGCTTGGCCGTCGTCTCATCTGAACGCGAGGGAATAGAAGGAGAAGGAATGAATGGACTCACTGATCGTGTTCCGAGCGATCTCCGTGATGAACTCGCGCAGTTTTTGCTGCAGGACGGGCACCTCCTCCTGCGAGACGTACGCGATGAACTGCTCGTAGAAGTGGGTCTTCGCCTCGTGCCCGACCGCGTTCAGGAACTGCTTGTAGCCGGAAGAGAAGAGGAGACCGAAGAGTGTGAGGGCGGACGAGCGGGTCTGCAAGTGGGAGTGCATTAGTCGAACTGAATCCACTCGGCCGGCCGCTCACCACGTTGTTGATCGACGCGTCCACGCAGCACTGGAGCAGGAGTTCGGCCCGTTGCTTGATCGTGATCGCGCTGTACGGGAACTGGCCGGCCTTCTGGGCGGCCTCTCGGGAGTCCTCGTTCGGCGAGGCGGCCAGCTCGGAGACCACCGTTTGAAATTGAAGCAGATCGTCCGCCATTTTCGTGGGATTCGCGCTGAAATCGTTGGATGAATTCGGGAGATCGAGTGGAACGGATTGACACGAGTAAACGAATGAGTAATTCGGTGGAAAGCGGTGAGTAATCGATGAAATCTCGCAAGAAATGCCGAGAATTCGTCCACTCGTTTGGGCCCGAATTCTGCCCGTCTTCGACTCGAAATCCATCTAAGAAAATCCAGTTTTTCCGTCGAAGCTACTCCGATTTCTTTCTCCAACATTCGATCGAATCGGTCGGCAAAGCGGCGACCTCGTCGAGCGAAAGCGGCCGGCCGAATGGGCGAAATTTCGAGCCGCGAGACGCCGAGATTCCGCTCGCTGCCGTTCGCTGCCCGCGTACAAAACGCCAAGCGGCGGCCGTTTTGCGCGCTTTCAAACGAGAATTTCCGACCTCGTCGTCTTGCTGCGGATTTCGGGTGAATTTCTGAAGGAGCTCGCTATTCTTCTCCTTCGAACCAATCGAATGACGCACACGTAACGGATAAGAAATCTAACAGGTTCTTACACAATTCGTTCTCGAGAATACCGGAAACGTTCGAGTCGAAAGCGGCCGCTTTCTTGCAATCTTCACGAAAATTGGATTATTTTCCGTGTTTCGCTTCTCGTCTCTCCGACGGTCGTTAGTCAAGCAATGCGGCCGGCTGTTTATCTGCCGATTGTTCGGATATCTAATCGTCTCGTTCGGCCTTGATGTCCACTAGCCACGCGCACTTCGTTCGACAAAGAAAGTGGTTTCAAGGGAAGAGAACGAACGCTCTACCCATCACCCCATCCAGAGCAATGCTTTCTTTGCACCTCAGTGCAAAACAAGCCTTCACAAACGAAACTCCTGCGGCCCCGAACGTGCGTCATCCGATGGATCTCGAGGGGCTTTCGGTTGCTCTCGCGAGCTCCGCCTGGACGACGGCGAGAATCCGGGAGCGTTCACGACGGCCGCTGGCTGTGCGGTTTGCAGCGAGAAGTCGGTTGTCGTTTGGGCGTCGACCACACAAATGAATCCTCTTCTCTTCGGTCAGCGGTCGCTCGGCACATCAAAAGAGGGCGCGCCGAGACGATCGCGCTCTAGCGCTTCGTTGCCCTGCGACCGCCGACTGGACGGCCGGCCGCCGCTGTTTGGACGAGAGCCATGAATTTCGAGTGGAGTTCGGACGAAGTTTCGTTTCGTTTTGTTCCTCTTTATGACGAGCCGCTGCATCGCTCGTCAACGTTCACAAATCAAAACGAACAAACGAAAGTCGTCGGGGCCGGTCGTAACGACTCGAGTACTGTGCTTCCCGTTCGCTTTCGATCGTCTTCGAAGTCATGCCCTTTTGTTTGATTGTTTTCCGCGCGCAAACCCCACGCCCACGTCGTCACAAGTCAAACGAAACCTCTCGGACGACTTTCGCTCGACTCGACTCAACGGTCGGATGGGTGAGCGGAAATCGACTCTTCGTTCGTCGATTTCATTTTCGCGCGTTTCGTCATCCACGCGCCCGCGTCGGCTTCGATCAAACGGCGGGCGGATGATAAAAACAGGAAGCGGATGCCCGACGATTGCGCGGAAACCGCCCGTTCATTCAGACGCCCGCTTTCCGATCTTTGCTGCCTGCAAAGTGTTTAAGCGCGCGAGAACCTTCCGTTCGATGCTTTCGCTGATGACCATCGTCTTCTATTGGATTTTGTTGTCTTCCATGGCCATTCCCGACTCTTCTGCTACCCATTCTAACGAATCCACAGATATCGACCATCGAGCAGAGTTCATTCTCCGGGCAGAAGACTCTTTTTTTCGCTCGCTTCGTTTTGATGTTCCTGATCGTTAGTCGTGCATGTCCGCTTGCTTAGACGCTCTCGCCGGAAAACACGTGAACTTCGGCCGTCAATCCGCGGGCTCTCGTCTGATTGACCGCAGACCGCCGAGTCCTCCGCGTTGTTTTCTCCGCGTTGGTTGCTTCAAGCTGCGAGTTCCGGCAGCTGCGTGGACATCTGCGCTCCCGGACGCTCCGGGCGGACGACGAACTTCCGGAAGCGAGTGGCGGCTTTCGGCAGCGAGCGGTTCGAACTCGCCGTCGTCTACGTGCGATCAAGCGCCCTCTTCCCGCGAACTCGCAGCCGCGGATGATCGACGATCCGGCGGCCGCGTTCACGTCATAACCGCTCGGAACACGGGGTTTTTGATTAGCCGTCCCTCCGGTGGGCGAGTAATTGGCAGAACAAATGGGAGGAGGCCCACCTCATTCACATTGTTCCGCTCTTCCATCCAATTCCTTGATTCTGCGGAACGAACAAACGAGCGAGTGGCTGTCAATCGGCCGGCCGTCACCGTGCTACTGACAGTCGCGTACACGACGGCCGCGCGTCGGCATCACTCTCGGTTCGGCATCATTTCCTTCCGCACGCTTGTCCTCCCGTTTGTTCCCCGCTCGGCCGGCCGTCCGCCCGTTCGCCGGTTGACCTCGTGGCCGTCGGATTCGCGAGCTTTCGGCCGCCAAGTCGGCACGCCGGCCGGCCGGCCCGAACGAAGACGAACGGGAATTCCGCGAGGAATCGTCGCGCGTCACGATTCGCGGCGATGCGGACGGCGGCGGCCGGAGTTCGCTGTTGACGCGCTACGCCCGCAACAAGCAGCTGGACGCGATCGCCAACGGCTTCCCCCAATCGCCCACGATGAACGGCGACCTCAGCGGCTACCTTTCGCCGCGCTCCAACCGCCGCCTGTTGCCCGCTTCGAAGAGCTCCCAGCCACTCCTGAACACGATCACGCCGCCCTCCTCTACGCCCTCCGTTGCTCAAACGAACGGCAACGCGAAGAACCGCCCCGCAGCAAAAAGTACGCAGAAATCGCCGTCGCCGAGTCCGAAGAGCCCCAAAACCAGTGCGGCTTCCGCTTCTTCGTCTTCCGCTAACGGTGGTGGTCGTGGACTCTATTCGCATTTGAAAACTTTAGTCAACGTGAGTTCGTAGCCGTGTGCTTTCTTCTTTGTTCCGCTTCGCCACGTAATCGATGTGCTTCTTTCTTTCTTTCTGGATGGAGTGAACGGAGGAGTGAATGCTGACTGCTCGCTGCTTGCAGACATCTTTGGAACACGTGCGAAAGCGTTCGCTTTCCCGTGGCATAAGTCTTGACGAGGCCCGCCAGCGACAACAACTGGCGGCCACGGCGAGCGCCAAGCAGCGGCAGAACGCCGCCCCGTCGCCGCCCGCCCCCTCGCCCACCCAAGCGACCACCCCGTCGACCACGAGCGGTTTCGGCAGCCTGTCGACGAACGAAGGTCGCCCGTTGACGCGCGAGAACACCGAGCGGGAGATTCGGAGACAACGGCGACTTCGCCGTCGCTCCGACTGCGCGGCGATGATCTCCGGCGCGCGGAAGGACGAAGCGAGTCGCATCCTCCTCTTCGCTCATCCCTCCGCTTCGTTCAGAGCCTCAGCCCCACCCGCACGGCCGTCCACAAGACGGTGATCGTAAACGTGCCCTCGGCCCACGACTACAGCCGCCTGTTGGGCTCGAACGTCGTGAATGACAGCTCGAATCAGAATTACGACAAGTCAGGGCAGTCGTGCAGGTTCGTTTGTCGGCTGTGGGCATTTGAGTGATCGCCGCTGTTTGCAGACGAAAACGGTACCAATTCCTGAACTTTGGGCCGCGCGCCATGTCCCGCTCGTAGGCGGCCGATCTTCCCCCTTTTTTCTAATCGAATCACTGAACTCTTGCCCATCCAAAGGACTTTCTTTTTTTCGTTCTTCTCCGTTTGTTTCCGGTCATCAACGCTCGCTCTCTCTCGCCGGTTCCCCTCGAATAATCACGACAAACAACTTAATCGACCACAAACAGGATACTCCCGCCCAAATGCTCATTCGTCTTCTTCGTTTTGTTCCCATACGGTTTGCCATCTTTGCAACGATCTTCTCTCCAAACGACCACTAACTCGTGGCTTTCGATCAACAATCTCCGAATCATCCCCTCTTCTTCTTCGAGTACGCGACGCCCTTGACAACACACGAGATTGGCCATCCGCATTCTTCTTTCAACCCTCCTCCCATTGATTGCCATCCTCTCGTTCTTTTTGTACATAAATGCAAGAATAAACAGTTGACTGATTGATGAAAGGGAGTGTGCGGTGATTTCTTTCAGCACTCGTCCGTCCGTCCACTCGCTCGCTCGCTCGCTCGCTCGCTCGGTTTGCAACCCGCCGACCTGCTCGGTTACTCGCTCGATTGCCCACAAGCTCGTGCTGACCGCCCGGTTGAAGGCCGATGGGCCGAAAGAAGCGAGAGCGGCGGTTCAACGGTCCGGACTCCACTTTACGAGTGGTCCTCTCCGATTCGTTCGAGTAGACGGACGAGTGGACGATCGACAACGAGGAGCGCCGGTGGACGCGCAAGCCGGCCGGCCGCACGCTCGCGCGCCTCCACGCGCCCGAGGCGGGCGAGCAGCCCTTCCGCCGGGTGGAGGTCGTCGCGTTGGGCGAGGAGGGGCCGCTCGTCGACCTCGAGGTCTTCGAGAAGCTCCTCGGTTCGCTGCTCGACCGAAAGGAACGAAACAAAGCGGAGTGATTGCAGGAACGCCCGAACTTGCGATCAAGCCGGAGGACAACGCTTTGCACGCGGAACTCGGCCACATCCTCAAACTGATGGCGCCGTACGTGAAGCGACTCGAATGTCCGCCGAAGTACCTCCACTTGACGCCCGATTTGAAGCCGCTGGAGTTGGAGGAGTTCCGGAGTGTTCCGTTGGACTACGAGACGAAAGAAAATCAAGTGCTTTCCCCTCTGTCCGGTGCACTCATTTACTGCTTGAAAATCCGGCTGGACGGCGTCTTTCGGCACAACATCCACCGTTTGTTCTTGCGGGCGGGCGAATTCGGCCGCTATCAGAATGGAAGCCAAAGGATTCCGATTTGGTGCAGGTGCGAGCGACCGCCCGTCTCTAAACTCCTTTTTGTTTAGCCCCGACTGCAGCTTTCAGCCGTCCGTGAAGGAGGTGGTCGTGCAGTCGGAGTGGGAAGTCAACAAATCGCTTCTGACGATCGACTACGTGGCCCGTTTGCCTGCACTGAAGCGATTGTTCTACTTTTCTTCGATCTACTTGAGGGCAAGCTCAAAAAAAGGAGTAGTTGAGAGAATGCATGTGTTTGCAGGAGAACAAAGAGAAGCCGAAGGATCGCGTGCTGAAGTACGTGGGGTGTTTGGAGAAGGCGGCCGAACGTACGAGCGCCCGCTTCGGCCACCTCTCGCTGATCGTTGTAGACGTTCGAGTGGTCTACGACAAAGGGGAGCTGAACTTTGTAGACGCCCGAAAAGAAGGAGGAGCGGAAGATGGAGGGGAGGACGAAGAAGAAGCTGGAGAGAACGACCGCATCCTGACGCTCATCGCCCTCAAGCAGCATTTTGACCAAGCGGAGAAACGTTGGCGTTGATCGGCGAACCGATGTACGGCGAGCAGTTCGCCTTCTACCCGTGCAACACGACGAAAGCGGAGAATCTTTTGGTTTGGAAGCCAGGGAAGGAAATCCAAATGATTCTCCACTCGAACTACGAGCCCGACTCGGATTCTTCATCCGCCTCTTCTTCGGACCCCAATGAGTCGTCTCGAGTTGTAGACAGACAGCCCACGTACACAACTAATCTCTCTCGTTTTTTACCTCCTCTGCGGTTCACCCTGTGCATTAAGTTCCATTCTCGCTGCTCACTACCTCCACCTTGCTCTTCTGCCTCGACCCACTGATCTCAACGTTGCACAATCTCTTTACGAACACCGGCTGTTCGCTGAATGGCTGCTTTAAGCGACGTAGTGCGTGTTTTGGAGTCGTTGGACGGAGCGACGACTCAAAAGCGAGACGAACGAAGAACGTGAGTCGTTCGCGCTCTTCTTCACGGTCGCTTTCAAGCTTCTCGCTCTCCGCCTGCCACGTTGCCGAGCGGCCCGCCGGCGAGAAGCGAAATGGAGGCGCTGGAGCGCGGGCTGGACCTTCTTTTTGCTTCGCTTCCTGTTCGTCGCGTTGATGTTCGGCTTCTCCAACGAAGAGCACGCGTTCTTCTGACCGTTCGCCGCCCTCTGCCTTGCCGAGTGCGGGATTGCGCTCGTGCAGGCGACCGTCATCGTCGTCCTCGCGCTCCGCTTCTACGGCGACATCGAGTGAGTCCTTCCGCTCATTCCTCCAATATTCTTCCCGCTTGCAGCCGGTTCATGAACGCCGCCCAGCAGCGAGAGGCGACCTTCAGCAACGCCGTCCTCAACGAAATGACCACGTGAGCGGGAGTCGTGGGGTTCGTTCGGCAGACGACAAACGACTTCCTTCGTTGCAGAGGCGCCGTCTACTGCGTGCTGAAGCTGCTCGGCTTCGGCTGCTCGCTGGGCCTCGCGAGCCGCGTGGGCGTCCTGTACGCGCGGCAGGACGCGCGCGTGGAGGCCGCGGAGACCCGCCTCGCCCTCAACCACCACCAGATGGCCGCCCTCCTGCAGCGCCTCGAACTCCTCCGCCACTCGGCCGGCGCGTGGCCGCCCGCCGTCCTGCTCGAGAACTCCATGCAGAAGTTGGCGCCATTTCAAAGCCGGCAGTTTACTTCGTTTTCACTAAACTTTAACGGTGCCTCTTGATGGGTAAACGATTGAAACGAAACCCATGGCGGAAAATCTGCAGAAACAATCGCGCTACGCTGTGTCCCCGCCTTCAACCAGCCAACACGTAAGCCGGCGGGCCGCAAGAGAGCGTAAAGGATAGACAATGAGGGTGTGCGTGCATCCACTCGGCATGAAATGCGTGCACCGCGAGCTTTTTCCTCCCCATCTGCAAGGAGCGGCGGTGGTCGAGCGCGGATTTTTCGTCCGCCTCGTGCGTTTTCAAGAACTTTCGTATGTTTTGCGGGAAGAATCCGCAGATTTCGCTCATATTGCTGGTTGCTTTAGAGCTTGCGCGTTATGATTTTAAAATTAATGAATTTTTTTGTGTCTAAACGATGAAAGCCAACGAAAGGGCCATGTTTTTACACTAGCCTTTGTGTTTGCTTTCTTGCTTTAGTAAAGAGCTCATTCAGAAGTATAATTATTCGTGTGATAAACGAACGTTCGGTAGCATTCACTTGCTTCCGATCCGTTTGGTGAACGTGCGCTCTTTACCGTGCCCGAATTACAGACCCGCGCCCCAAAATGGAGTCCTGCTTTCCACGTGGAATTGAGCGCAAGACGAACGTTTCGCCCGAGTCGAAGCGAAC
>JAMPIO010000573.1:0-14074 GCA_024699865.1 Aphelenchoides fujianensis | reverse complement strand
GTCGAATCGCTCCATGTTCCCGTCCGTCGCCAAAAACAAGCCGTCTAGCAGACCGCCGTCCTTCTTCTCTTGAACCAGCGTGTGACGGCGCTTCGCGCCGTCCCCAGCTGGGGGTGTCGTTAGACTGGTGCGTATCGAGTGCATTCGTCGATTTTGTTTGATAACCGAGTGCTTACTGGAACGGTAGAACGCTTAGTCGCGCTTCACTCACGTTTGGATTCGATTGAAACTCGGCGAATTGGCATTTCTGGACAAAAATTGCCTACTTATTCCAGTCTGCTCGTAAGAGCCCAAAAAGAACGAAGGCGAACCGTTGAAATCGCTTGCAAACGCGAGCTTTGGGCATGACTGCGCAGAACGTTGTTAAACGTTTGCAAACGGTGCCAAACAGACTGTTTTGATCCCAGCAAGCGGAAAAAGTGAGTGCTGATTGCAGCACCCAAAGAAGCCGACCGCAAAGCTGGAGTGCAGGCCCCAACTATAAAACGATCCATTACCCGTCGGCAAGCGATTGTTTGAAAAATCTGAAACGGTGGCAAGAAGCGCAACTACGTGCTCGACATTTCTGCCAAGTTTCAGAAGAATCCGTCCACTCATGCCCGATCCCGCCCGGTTTTTAGGCATTTTAAAGGAGTCGGTTCGCGGAAGCCCCAGTGGCCAAGTGGGCCAAGACCAACCAAACACCGCACACTGTGGGAAGGCCCGTATTCAGCGCTTTCGGATGAGCCCTCACTCGTATCGTCACGCCCAACAGCCGACGAGAACGGCGATATTGAAAATCGTCGAAATTTTCAAACCGACACAAATTTTTCGGTCCATGAGCCTGAGGTCCTGGCAACTCCTTTAAACCCAAATTTAATTTTAATAGATGCGCCAGACCCTTTTCTAGAGAGGATCTTTTTTGTTTTTGGAATAAAATTCGGAGAGCCGAGAACGGCGCGTCCGAGTGTGGGCCTCTTCGATGTTCCGCCCCGACCTTTCGCCTTTGGGCGATCATAACTTTCTTCAACGGCGTTTTTCGATGACGGCGTCAACTGATACAATGTTCCTCGTTTCAAGGCGCATCTGTTTGTCTACTGAACGGGGGAATTCGGCCGTGCGCGCAAGTCGGTACGGCGCGGAACGTCGGCACGGAACGTTGAACGTGCCCGCCGCCGGTCAAGATGCACATTTTTGGACTTCGCGCATACGACTTCCTCTAGCCAAAAAAAATTTCAGCTCGATTGGAGCAAAGCGCTAAAAGTTGAGGGGGTGGGTTTGACGGACAGACGCACAATTTCTCTCCCTTTCCGAGGGGATCACCTGCAAACAGCTGGTTGGAACCGAGTAACGACGGTAGACGACCTCCTGCTCGACGAACGTGAACGAGAAGCCGATGCTGAAGGCGAGAGCGAGCGAATGGGCGAAGAACTGAGCGATGATCTTCGCCTTTGTGCTCATGTACGCGATGAAGTAGCGGCGAGATGGATGGATTATCAGGAATCTGTAGACCAAGCAGAAGTCTTGGGCGAGGAGCATGTTGAACGCAAAAAAGATTGTCGTGCAGATCTGAACGTCCACTTCACACAATCGATCGTAAACGACGGCCACCTACCTGCACGTGACGCCAGAACGTCTGAAAGTAGTTGCCGAGGCCGCGAATCGTCACGGCGACGATCCCTTCGACGGGGATCGGCTGGGTAATGAAGCCGACCGAGATCGTGAACAGCATGTCCCACAGCTAAACGACCGAAAGGAATGAGCAAAAGGAAAGAATGAGGTAACGGCTGTTTACAGTGAACATGATCAGAAAGTAGCGGTACTGAGAAATCGATGGAGATGAGTGGTTTCGAATCAGGTACGCAACGTAGAACTGAAGCCCCACGGTGAGGATTGTGATGGACAGCAGTGTGTATTCGTAGATCGAACGGAGCAGCTTTTGTTCTGAAGAACGGTCATTGCGAAAGAAGTGAGAGAGAGAAACGAACCGCTGGGCGCGTAGATCGGCAACGGGAACGAGATGTTCGTGCCCGGCAAGTCCAAACGGAGGCCTTCGGACATCTTCGCTGTCCTCTTGTAAAAAAATAATGGAAACAAAAAAGTGAGTAAGGAGAACCAAAGTTAATTCACTGGCACTTGACGTCCGCGTTCCAGAAAAGAGCCGACATTCCGACGGCATGAGAGAAGCGTCGCAAGAATGCACCTGTCGACCTCGAAGTTTCTTCTTGATTTTAGGAATTCTTGGCAATTAGAAGGCCACCCGGTGAATGACTGGCGGTCTTTCGCTCGGAATGAACACTTGAACTGGAGTGTGACGACAGAAGAAGAATTGCAGCGAGAACGTTGAAAACTTTACGGAATCTCGTTGCAACGAGAAAGAAAGAAAGCTAGGAGCAACGTCCAACGTTTAGTGCAATCAACACCCACAGGACGGTCCCCAGTTCCTTTGCCAACCATTCAGAAAGCCGAATAATGGCGTGTATCTGTCTTTGTCGCTCGTTGAGAACATTCACTCCTGTCCGAACGAGGAAGCGATCAGACGAGCGAGACGAGGCGGCCGCTCGGCCCACTGGTTGCGCAACGCCACGAGATGCCGGCCGGGTATTCCCCGCTCGCTTTCAGCCGTTCGCCGGTTGTGCATTCAAGTGAATCCCGCCGCGAAAGTGGCGAAAGCGAGGAAGCGGGGAAAGCGGTCGGAACTCCGCATTTGCTCCCTTCTGTCTTCGTGTGCGGTTGCTCATTCAAGCGCTCTCTCCTCTCTTCGATCGGCCGTTCTGTTCCACTCGAAGGATGCGCTCGTTGCTCTTCTTCGTCGCCCTCGTGCTGCTGGCCGCCACGTGCACCGGCGACCCCTTCGACGTGGAGAAGGGCACCGAGGGCGATTGGAAGGAACAAAGCGGCCCCTGGCTGTTCGACCCGCAGAACACGGCCTTCCCGAACTGCGTCCGTCGCTTCTACGGAAAGCCGACCACCGGCCGCTTCTTGTGAGTCCTTCCGTGCCATCATTCCGTCCCTCATCCCTCGATTGCAGCGACTTCGCCAAGTGCAAGACCGCCAAGATCCGCTTCCAGTTCAACTACTCGATGGGCGCCGACTGGGAGCCCCACATCCACATGGCTGTCTCGCGGCCGTTCGCGTGGGTGTTTTCGCCTCTTTCTCTCCCGCTCTACGCTACCTTGCAGGTGCGCCTTCACGTTCGACGAGAAGTGCACGCTGATCGTCAAAAGCGTAAAGGAAGGAAACACGTGGCACATGATGGCGGGCGAGTTCTTTCTCTTCGCACTCCTCTCTCCAAACATCCCTTTAGGCAACACCAAATTGAAAGGTGACGAGATCGTGTCGCTTCTGTCGATGCAGACGGGAGGCGGCGTCTCGTGGGGCGACAACCCTCACAACGAACCTATCGCGTGCAAGAACGTGAACTTGTGGCACGAGCACGAGACGGAGGTCAACCAGCAGCGCTACTGGATCACCATCGAATACGAGTGGATCTCCGGCGAGGCGGACTACGTGGCGCTGGGCGTGAGTGGGGACGAGCAGGCGGTCGGCCAACAGGAAGTTGCAGAACCACGCCAAGGGATTCGGCGAGTACCCCTTCCCGCTGCCGCCCACCACCACGTCCACGCGCGCGCCCATCACTGCGGCTCCCAAGACGGCGGCGGCTCCGATCGCGAGTCCGAAGGCGGCGTCCAACGGCAAGGCGGCATCGGGCAAATCGGGATCGGGCGACAAGACCGAGGAGAAGAAGTCGGGCGGCTGCCCGCTGTGGCCGCTGTGGGCGTCGGTCGTGTGAGTCCTCCCTCTCCACTGGCCGTCATCTCCGCTCTCCTTCCAGCGGAAACGGCCTTCTGCTGCTCCTCGTGCTCATCGCCGCGGCGCTTCTGTTCTACTGCCTGCTCAAGAACAAAGGCGGCAAGGCGAAGAAGGAGGCGAAACCGGCCGCCGCTCAACCGCCGCCGCCGGAGCAGACCCAAGCGGAGGCGGGCGCCACTCAAGCCGGAGGCGTGACTCAAGGCGTCACCCAAGCCGACGGCGTCACGGAGAAGCAGACGGCCGCTCCGGAGCCGCCGACGCCGAGCAAGCGTGCGGGAACGCCGGCCGCGGGCGGTCAGGGCGGCGGTGATGTGAGTTCTCTCCTTTTCCCGCAACTCCACTGACTTCCTCGCTCTTTCAGCTGAACCGCAAGGAGCTGATCATCGAACAGCCGAAGTGAACATCCGGCCACCGTACAAGAACACCCTTTTCTCTTCTGTGTCCCTCTTTAAGGCCCTTTCGGCCCTGTCCGAATAAAAAGTAGATGGAATCCTTGTTGAGGTTGATGCACGAAAGCCGCTCGTTTGTTTTGTTTGACCGGTCTTATTGAGCGGACGGCTGAAAGCAAGATAAGAAGGTCTGCACGTCGAGGTTGTTAGTCGAAAACAAGCGCTGCATTCGAAGAAAGAGCTACCGCTTGTGAAGAAGACAAACCTTCGGGCAGTCGCCAGCCGAACATTGCGAGAAGTTCGCCCGTCGCAACCAATCGGCAGGGCGTGGAACGAAAGACGGGCAGTCGCTCGATCAGAGGGCAACGAGGACACTCCTGCACTGCTTCGTCTCCCCTCCCGACCATTGGAACGGAGTTCGCAGAGATCGGCCGGGAAGTGAGCGAAAGGCGCAACGACGAGACGGCCGCTCCCACCGCTCCGAATTCGACTGCTGCTCGCACAAACGGGGCGTAGAGAAAGCCGACCGACAGCTCAAGGGAATGCCGCTTCGAACCAAAAGAGACACTCGAATCGAACCAATCGGTTTATTCCTTCCGCACAAACGACTGTTGACTCGAACGACCGCTCACTCGTCGCTCGGCTGCTCCTCGTCCACCGGATCCTGTGCGAACTCGACGGCGCCGAACTCGCGACAGCCGGGTAGGACGCGCGTGAGACGGAGGCCGGCGGGCGGCGGCGCGTCGAAGGCGACGCGGATGGAGAGCGGCCACTCGCGGCCGGCCGTCTCCAGCACAACGCGCAGCTGGTGGGCGGCTGAACGGAAGGGGAGTGAGCGGGCGGAAGGTACTCACTCTTGGAGCGCTTCTTCTCCTGGCGGGCAGACATCTCCACCTGTCCTCCGTCTGCAATGAGGTGAAGTGCGTGTGCAAAAAGGGCACTCACCGTCCTTCTGGCTGCGTTCCGGCAGCTGCGGCTGTGGGGCCTCGACCGGGCGACTGCAAGCAGAAGGGAGTGAGTGAGCAGAGAAGAACTGCGCGGACATTGGCGAGCGGGCGACCGGCTCCTCGAACTCGACGGCCGTCTCGTTCTGGTCGCGCACTTCGCGCTGCGACGGCGTCCAGGAGACCTCGTCGGCGGCCGGCTGCTTCGAGCGGCTCGCGCGGCGTTTCGAACGGCGGCGCGAGCGGGCGGGCGGCCCGCGAGCCGCACACCCACGCCGCGGCGTCGTCGTTGGGGCGGCGGCTGGCGGGCGAGCGAACCCACTCGCCCGTCTGAGAGGCGGCCGACTCCTCGCCGCTCTCCGAGTGTGAGACCTCCTTCGAGCGACGAGACTGCAGCGAGCGGTAGACAAAAGGGTCGAATGAGGCGGCGAACCTTCGGCATTTCGATTGAACGAAAGCGGGGGCGGGCGGGGGCGAGACGACCGAACTGCCGAGAGCGTTGAGCAGGCGAGTGGCCATTCGAATGGAAACCCTGTCTTGTCTCCGCTCTCATGCAAAGCGTGGCTGTTTTGCGAACTGACCGTCTTTGCGGTGCCGCGCATCGGGGCGCAGCGGAGGGGAGTTGACGCGAATTGCCGGCTTCTCGTCGGCCGAAGTTCCGCTCGTCGTTGTGCCCCTTCTTATCACCAGCAGTAGAGGTACCGCGTCAACACTGCAAACTCGTCTGTGGGCAGATGGGCGTGCCGACGGCTCGTTTTATTTGCGGGGACTTCTCGCATTGGCTCCAAGCACCCGGACAAGCAATGAATCACGGGCGGGCCGATCTCCGCTGGAACTCTCGTGCGGAAAACACGAACGACCGCTTGGCGTCCCGTTGCGCGCTGGCCGCGGCGTCCTCTCGCTCGCTTCTTCGGCTTCCTTCTTGTTTTGATCGCGAATTGTTGAAAATTGAGGTAAGTTTTGGGTCTCCGTCCATTTCTTTCGTTAAAGAAGGTCCTGATCGAATTTTTATGCGAAAAATTCGCTCGTTTCTCTCGAAATTCTCTGAAAAACGCGTGATTTCCGCGGAATTTCACTAATTTCTTCCGAATTTCAGGCGGAATGGCCTCCGTTCCGAAGAAGCCGCGCACGGACGGCGTGCCCGCAGTCGAGGAGCAGTCCGGCGCCGAGGAGAAGCCCGAAGAGCCGCCCGCCCGTCCGCCGCCCCGCCTGTGCGCGAAGGGCCGCAAATTCGTGCAGTTCCACGTGGGCAAGAACAAACAGGAGGAGGAGGAAGAGGACGACGAATTGGAGGAGCCGTTCGTCCGTCTGCTGCTCATCGGTCGGCGCTGGCTGGACGCGTTCTTCGACCACGCGGACTTCGGGCCCGCGCAGATCCAAATCGAGGACGACGGCTCGCCGCATTTGGCGAAATTCTCGCCGACGGTCTTCGGCTTCGCCGAGTCCTTCGAAGGGATCGCCGCCCTCCTTCATCTCGCCCACGGCCTGCACACGATCGACATTCGGGGGGCGGTGGACGCGAACTTCGCGCATTTCGGGATCCTGCTCGATTGGATGCAAGTGGCCGCGAAGCTGCGCGGTAAGCTCCCGCCCTCTCTTCTCGCTTCCAATCGATTTGCAGCCCTGCCCTCGCTGGTGTCCATCAGAGTGGACGTTTGGGACCTCCGCTATCCGTTCGCCGACATGTTTGTGGACTCGCTGCCCGACCGCGTGACCCACTTGGAGGCCCTGCAGCTGCGCGTCGCCTCGTTGTTTCGCAAGCGCGCGACTCCGCTCGAATCCGCGAAGTTCGGCCACCTGGACCTCACCGTCGAGAAGCGTTCGTGTAAGCGACCGACGAAAATCGATCCCCTCATTCAATCCGCTCTTCGCTTTGCAGACCTCGCGGACGTCTTTCGGTTGAAGTCGCGCCGCATCGACCTCTGGCTGGGCGTTGCGCCGCGCGAGCCGCTCCACTCGCTGCACGACTGCGGACCGCTCGCGCGCAACGAACGCCTTGAGGAGCTGCGCGTGCCGGCCGAATTGTTCGCGGGAAGCGGCGTTGCGGAGGCCGCCCGTCACTTGCGTGCCATCAACGCGCACTTCAAGCTCTCGTTCTGCGAGTACTTCCTGGTCATCCCGCAGGTCAGTTCGTTCATTAGCGATCTCGGTTGATGGCCGCCCCTTCTGCAGGACCCGCACCTTTCGAAGCAGCTGGAGAACATCGTGGCGCAAGCGAAGAAGATCGCCGAGGCCGCGCGCAAGGCGGGATTCCAGCCGAAGGACGCCGATTTGCGAATTTTCCTCGCCGACGTCGTCCGTTCCTTGTTTCTTTGCCTCCTTCATTCGCTCGCTTTAGTGCGGCTGGCAACGCGCGCCCGTGGAGCACCTGATGGAGCGGTTCGGTTGGGAGCTCGCCGAGGAGCTGCGGGCGCCCCGAAGCGGCGAGCTCGTGCCCACATGCGCGTTCGTCCACGACGGCATTCGCACTCGCTTGGGGCTGGTCTGTCCGGACTTCTTCCAAATGATGGACTACCCGAGTTGCCCCTTCTTCTAAATGTTGGACTGGTGCATAAACAAGCATTCTTTCCACTCGTTGTCAGGGTTTCTCTTCGAACATTCACGAGCAATCAAACGAGCGGCATTGCCGTTCGCCGAGCCTCCCCTCGGTCGTTGTTTCTTTCAAAGGCCGAATAAACTGGGTAGACAACGATGGGTGGTAAGCGAAGGTACCGAATTCTAATGGCAGTCCGCTCCATTTGCGTTGGAAGAAGTGATCTCTTTTTATTGCCTGCCGGCGCCCCGAATGCAACGGAAACCAGCGCTTCTTGCTTCGCATCGTGTTTCTCGCGCCCGAACCAAAACCACCGCATTCCATCTGCTGCAGTCAAGCGGTAGAACAGTATGGTTGGTGACCCTTGATGAGGTTATCGAAATGCTTCTGCCCACTTGTTAGACGACGGAAGCGGACGCACAGCGAAACGCCGTCACAACAAACACAATTGCTCTGCATTTCATTTCACTCCATTGCTCTCCAGATTGTTCGCCCGCCGCAAGCGACGGGCCTCCAAAAATTGGGCGAACTCATAAGCGAGCCCGATCACGGAAATTTTTAGTAAAAGGCGAAAAATTTCTTCGTTCGTGAATGAGCGGGCTCCAGAGATGGCTTTTCGTTGCCCGCCGCCCGGCTTCCCCTCGGCGGGCGGGCGGCGAGCCGACGGGTCGGGCGGGCGGGCAGACGGCGAGCGGGGCGCACTCCCTGACGACCGAGAGAGCGCGGCGCACTCGCTTCCTCGCCGCCCGCCCGACCCATCCGCCCGCCCGCTCTGCGCGGAGGGAAAGCGGCGGCGAGCGGGGCGACCGGCAATCTTTGCGCTCGGGTAATAACGTGACCAATGAGGCTCTGCCGAGGTGCGTTTATTGCTGGTTGAAAACTTTCTACCAATTACCCGCCAAGACTGTCCTGCAAACGGATGTCTTCGGAAATTTTTGGACGGCCACAACGGCCTAATCATTGCGGTGTGTGGATGGCGAGAGGCTGCTCGTTCTCTGCGCAGTGAAATGCGGAAAAGAAGTGATCTTATTACCGCTAATGAATGGAAGGCTGGTTGGTTGGAACATTTCTTGGAGTTCGACGCGTGTTTCGAGCGCTCGTGTGCTCGCAGAGTTCACTTTTGCGCACAAGTGGTTGACGGTCAATTACGGAAAGAAGGCAGCGAGTATGAAGCGGGCGGATTATGCTGTTTGACCACGCACTCGGAACTTCCGAGTCGTGCTTGTCGGCGGCGGGGTACAGAAAGTGTGCGTTTCGTCGGTGGACTGGACTTTCGTCCTGCAAACAAATGGAAACAATAAATAGATCTTGGATTCTCTTCATCGAACGCTTTCTCGTTCCCAATCGCCCTGTCGGATGGGTGCGAATCGGTGAAACATTAACTCTTGCTGTCTGGAAAAGAGCTTTGTGCCGTTCTTCCGTGATCGTTCGTCTGGTCAGTGGATTGCTCGCTGTTTGATTAGAATTGCACAAACAACGCCCGCTGGCAATCCAATTCTGAGCAAATTGAATCGAAAGGCGTACAGGAAGTGGGCGCTGATTTGTTTGTCTGCTCGTTAAGAAAGTACAAGGCTTGTGTTTCGTAAGACGCGGACGATTAACGCACCGCAGACGTGTCGAAAACAACGGGCCAAAGTTCACTGGAAACCGCCATTTAATCACTAGTCAGTAGTTGTTATGTGTCTACCTAAAGGCGTCTTTCGCACGTAAAAGAAGGCTCATCCATTGAGTAAGAGCGTTACGATGGTCTGCTTTCCTATTGACTCATCGGGACGGGAAGTCGTTGCGTTCAACGCGACTTTCGTTGAGGAGAACAGTCGGGAGTGGATTTTCGGTGAGTTCTCTGCACTCCTCTCACCTCTTCACGCGCTTCTTGCAGTCGCCCACCGGATCGGAAACACGGGCATTTCGTTGCTCGCCCTCTTCCTCAACCTCCTGCTCGTCCGCTTAACGGTGACCATCGGGGCGGAGGTGCGGGAGATGCGGCCGATCGTGTGGCTGGGCTGCTTCGTGGACACGCTGATGGCGGCCGTCTACCTTCAGCAGTCGCCCGTAGGTCCTTCCTGCTTCCACACAATCCTCACTCCTTTGCAGTTCGTGCTCGCGAGCTTCGGCCGTCTGACCACGATGACGAACAACGGGCTCCGAGTGGGCAGTCGACAGGCGAACGGCGCTATGATGGCCCTCGTTGGGATGTTCACGATGTGCTCGTGGGGCGTGATCCCGCTGCAATTCGGCTACCGCTTCTACCTCCTCAAATGGGGACAGCGGCCGTCCGGCTGGCGGCTGCACGCGTGCTGCCTGCTCGTCGGCCTGCTGGTCGTCGTGTGCGGGCACGGCGCCTTCACCTTCTACATGTGGGTGGACGATCGGTACGCGGCCGAAGTGGTGGAAATCCTGCGGGCGGGCGGCTACGCGAACGGCTGGGCGGCCGACGTGCACGGGCGGACGGTCGTGAGTTTCCCTTCGAAGACCTTCTCTCACACACGCTCGTTCTCGTGCAGGAGAGTCGCGAAATGGCCGTCTACCAATGCGTGTTCCTGTCCATGATGCTCCTCTCCGCGTGTTCCGTTCTATTTTTCTCGGTGGCCATCCGCCGCCGCCTGCGTCTCGCCGCTGCGAACGTCCGCGCGGACCGCCTGAACACTCAAATCAATCGTGTTCTCATCGCATTGGTTTGTCCGCTCACTTCTTTCTGCTCACTCCCGTTCAGGCCGTGACGCCGCTGCTCACAGAGATCGTCCCGAACGTCTACATCGCGCACACCCTCGAGCGCTGCGAGCCCTTCTTCTTCGGCGACCTTTTCAACTCGTGGCTGGTCGCCGCCGCCCCGCTCCTCAATCCGATCGCCCCGCTGCTGATCGTCCGGCCCTTCCGCCAGAAAGTCCTCTCTTTCTTCCGCTGTCGGCCGGCGGGAGGGGCGGACGGCTCAAAGACGAACGGAAGCCACACGCAGACCGCCGGCCCTCGCGTGAACGAGTGGCTCAAATAAAGCCCTGCGGGCGGTGGCGTCGAAGTTCAACTACTCCTTGTTCTCCCATTTGTCTTCCTTCTTGTTGACAGCGTTTGTTGCGAATAATCAACTGCGGTAGATCTTGTGGGCGACGGATTGGATCATGGCGGTCGGTCGATTAGATGGGAGAGCGGAGAGGGCGACCGCGGCCGGCTGCTCATGCGCGGCGGGGGAAGAGACGAGTAACCAACCGAAAGCCCGCCGACTCGACCTCCTGCTCGAATTTGCATCACAAACCGTCCCGCTCTTCCCAATGCCTCATTCCGTTCACTCGCCACTCGTCCATCCCACCAGCCGGTCGTAATGCTCGCCTTGTGGTTCGCGTTGCCGGCGGCCGTTTGCGTGACCGTCGGGCCGCCGCTCGCCGCCGTCCAGTGCGCGAAGAAGGCGAGCGGGCGGAAGGCGAAGACGCCCGGACCGTCGGCGATGACCGTGGCCGTGAAAGGCGGGTGTTCCTTCGAACCTTCCCTTCATCTTCCTTCTTTGCTGCAGCCGGAAAGACGAGAGAGCAGCCCGTGCTGAAGACGGCGGTCGAGTCGCCGTCGCCCGTCCTCAAGCAGGTCCGCCGCTACTCGCCCTCCCGCCGCCCACTCGCTGCTTTCAGGAACCGCCAAACGGCCCGCCGCCCGGCCCGCCGAAGGAATCTGCGGTGAGTCCGTCCCCTGCCCGCCCGCCCGCCCACTCCTGCAGGCCACGAATCCCACGCAGCAGGCCGCGCCGAGCGCTCCGACGGCCACGACGAAGGGCGCCGAGCAGCCGCCCACTCAGCCCACGGCTCCGACGGCCGCGAAGGACGAGGTGAGCGGCCGGCCGTCTGTTGAGTGCTCCTCCTCTTGTCTCGCTGCAGAAGCCGAAAGTGGAGAAGACGGTCATGTTGACGCTCCGCGGCACCAAGGAGCAGCAGTCGGCGGAGGACGTGGACGAGGAGCCCCACAACGAGAAGCCCACCACCAAGAAGACCCAATCCGAGCACAACTGAGCGGGCGAAAAGCGGGAATAAATTCTAAGTTTCTCTTGTGCCTAGATTCTTTGTACACGGCGTTGTTGCCACGATCCGTTCTTTACGAACGCCCCCGAAAAATCGACCGCGCGAACATCCGGCGGCAACACGGGCGGTTGGTGGCAATAAGCTTTCAGTTGGTTGTTCGTTGGGGTCGAACGAGGAGAGGCGGGAGAAGAAGACGTGTTTATCCTTCAACCATGGAATTCAGACAGATGTACGACGATAGAAAAAAACGAATCCATTAGATCGGGACGCCCATCACGACGCGAACGCCGTGCTGGACGGAGGAGCACTCCTGGACGAGCAGATCCCACTCGGTCCACTCGGCCTGCTCTCCGCGCGTCCAATCGAAGTGGTCGATCAGCTGGTCCCGCGAGACGTGTTGCCAGCCGTGCTGAAAGCAAACGAATAGAAGCGGCGGAAAGAAAGGAGGGAAACGAACGAGGTCCTGGACGGCGATTCGCAACTCCGCGCCGCTCGACCCGAAACCCGCGCCTCGCAGCTTGGCGGCCAACTCGGTCGCTCCCGTGTGGATTGGCGACCATTCGCAGGGCTCCTGCAAAAAACAGGCATCGAATCAATCCTCAATCGATCACTTACATGAAGGAACATGGCCAAGAACTGGTGGCAGACGAGCTTGAAGTGCGGGTTGACGGCGCGCAGATGGCGGAGGGTCTGCGGGGCGGCGTCTTCAGCGAAGCCCTCGCCGAACACGTGGAGCTCGCGCAGGTGCTCGTTGCGCGCGAAGGGACCGCAGGCGAGCAGCTCGTAGAGCGGCGTCTCGTCGAAAGCGTCCACCCAAAGCTCGATGCGGCGCGACTTCAAGCGGAAGACGTCCGCGAGGTCTGAAGGTAGAAGAAGCGGTGGATTGTTGTGAATTGAGCCACTTACACGCGTTCTCGCCATTGCCGTCGTCAAAACGGACCTCATCGAGCATCGCGGTGCGCTTCCGGAACAGCGTGGCGATGCGGAACTCGTCGGTCTTCACGCGGGTCACGCAGTCGGGCAGCGAGTGGACGAACGCGTCCAGGAACGGGTACTTGAGCGCCCAGGTGGTCAGTTGGATCGACGACAACGCGGGGAGCGCTGCAAGTGAAGTGAGTAGTGGGAGGATGGATCGGAGAGCTCACCGTGCAGCTTCGAAGCGACTTCCTGCCACTTGCGCATCCAGCGGACGTCCAAGCGAGTCGAATCGGCCGTGCAGTTGATCTTCAGGGTGGTCAACCCGCGGGCACACTGGAGAAGCACGGCGGTCCCCTCGAACGTGTCCGTAAAGCCGAAGGTCGCCGGAAAGGATTTGACCAAGCAGGCCGTGTGCTCGCAGAGGACCCAAACGCCCGCCGGTCCGAACAGCTCCGCGTCGAAGAAGGCGTTCAGGAACGGGCGGCTGACGAGAAGCACGCGCGCCAACGGCTCTTCGAACTCCTCCGCAGCGGAATCTTCGTCGTTCAACGCCGTTTGGCGCTGCTTGGCCATGTGGAATTGGAGCCACGCGCGTCCCTTGGCCGGCAGGCGCGGCTTGCGGACGGGCGGCACGTCGGCAAGCGGATTTCCGTCGGCCTCCGGCTTCTCTTCGGCGCCGGAGTGCTCGTGGACGGCGGGCATCTCTTCGGTGCGCGGCTTCTTCGGCGTCGACGCCATTTCGTCTGAAATGGGGAAGAAATCAAGAGAATTTCGCAAGCAAGCGTGATTTTCGGAATTTTCGACGAATTTCCGTGGATTTATCGCACGTTCTGATCGAAAGCAATAGGAATGGTCGATGAGCGGAAATGAGCGAGGGGAACACGAAACACACCTCGGTTCACGTCGATTCACCTCGATTTGCGATCAAAACAAGACGGGAAGCCGCGAATCGGCAGGCGGGTGGACGGCGACGCGGTGGCTGACGTGCGGCAGAACGCCAACTGGGCGTTCGTTCGTGTTTTCGCGGCGAGATTCGCGTAGACGTCTGTCCGTCCACTGCCTTCTTCTTTGATCGATTGAAACAAAGCGAGTGAAGTAATTGTGGGAAGAGATGTCCGGCAACTGTTCGAATGGACGCGCAATTCTCGTATCACTTCCGAATTCGGCGACAATTCTGTTTTGCTCCGAAGACTCCCAGCTGCTCGCAGACGTTCTCCGACCGCCCCCGTGGCTCCGTTCTCGATGCGTTTGATTGGCCTCCGCCGCCGATCCACGAGCCGGTCCAGGAGGCAAACCACGAACTGCTCCAGCAGCAACAAAGTAAAGAAACAACTGCTGCTTCATGCATCCTCGACACAACAGTGCCCGAACTAGACGTTTTGACCGCAAAGCTGAAGACCGCGATCGACGAGTTCAACCGACGAGTCCGTGCCGCGCCAGCCGCCGCCCGTTCGCTCCCGCAGCATTGACCGGCGCGTCCTTTGTGCCGCGCTCGTT
>JAMPIO010000572.1:0-14211 GCA_024699865.1 Aphelenchoides fujianensis | reverse complement strand
GAGTACACGATGGATATAAGACGTCTCCAATAAGAACTCCTGTAAAAATCCTGTTGCCCCCCCCCCTCAACAGGATTTTTACAGACATTCTCTATTTGGCTACCAAATCCTGCAGACTGCGGAATTTCGCTACGAAATTCCGCATTGTCGACTTTTGGCAGCGAAAATCCGCAGACTGCAGAATTTCGCTGCCAAATTCCGCAGCTGCAGATTTTCGCTGCCAAATTCCGCAGACTGCAGGATTTGGTAGCCAAAAGTTGACAATGCGGAATTTCGCTACGGATTTCCGCAGTCTGCAGGATTTTCGCTGCCAAATCCTGCAGTCTGCGGATTTTCGCTGCCAAATTCCGCATTGTCAACTTTTCGTTACGGAATTCCGCATTCTGCAAAATTTCGTAGCGAATTTCCGCAGAATGCAGAATTCCGTAACGAAATTCCGCATTGCTCACTTTTCGTTACGGATTTTTTTGCAGATGGTTTTTTTCGTAGCGAAATTTCCGCAATGTCGAAATTGCGTTACCGATCTTTGGCAGAATGCAGAATTTGTGTTGCAAAAATTTGGCACTTGCAGAAATATCGTTCCGGATTTTTGCCTCTCACACACATCAATCGATTTTGTAGGTCTTTCCCAGTTGACCCCCCCCCCCCCTCGCCTGGAGAAGGAGGAGGTTTTATTCCGCGTCGGAAATTTGCATGGGTGGAAGAAGGAAATCGGCCTGAACACCAACTCTCTCCCTTCCCCTTTCCGCGACACCAACGAGGTATTTGCATGTGAGCCGGCCGGGTGGGGCGTTTCGTGGGCGGGAGGGGGAATGGGGGCGCGGAAACGACAAGAGCGACCACCGAGGACTCGAGAGAGTGAAGCCGCGTGGTCCAGTGGTCGTGTTTTTGACTTGCACGAAAGGCGTGCGGGTTCGACCTCCACTTGGCCGGGCGGGGGGGGGGAGTCAACTGGGAAAGGTCCGATTTTGTGGCAAACTTCCCATTTTTCCTCTCACCCAACCGCTAAAATGACCTGCCGCCTTCAAACATACGATCGCTCTTCGAAATTTGGCAATTTACCCTTCAAATCACGCTCAAAATTACACTCCTCTTCATCCCAACCTTCAATTTACTTGATTAAAAGCCTCTTCCGTACACCTTCACAACACTTTTCTTCCTCTTTTGGTCTACCCTTCGTCAAAATTTTCGTTCTGCAAAAAATCCGCTACGCATTTCCGACACTGCCAAAAATCGGTAACGCAATTTCGACATTGCGGAAATTTCGCTACGGAATCCTGCAGTCTGCGGAAATCCGTAGCGAAATTCCGCATTGTCAACTTTTGGCTACCAAATCCTGCAGTCTGCGGAATTTGGCAGCGAAAATCTGCAGCTGCGGAATTTGGCTACGAAATCCTGCAGTCTGCGGAATTCCGTAGCGAAAAGTGAGCAGTGCGGAATTTGGCTACCAAATCCTGCAGTCTGCAGAATTTGGCAGTGAAAATCCGCAGTCTGCGGAATTTGGCAGCGAAATTCCGCATTGTCGACTTTTGGCAGCGAAAATCTGCAGACTGCAGGATTTCGTAGCGAAATCTTGACGAATGCGGAATTTCGCGACGAAAACGAAGAACTCCTGTAAAATTCCTGTTGGGGGGGGGGGGCAACAGGATTTTTACAGGAGTTCTTATTGGAGACGTCTTATATGAAAGATGGCTGAAATCCAGCCGAGAGCGGGGGAAGTCGAACGGGAGGGCGGCGAGCGGAAGGTGGAAAGCGGATCAAAGGCCGTTCTCGTCTTCCGGAACTTGAAGTCAAGAACCAAGAAACTAACGTCTAATTCGAGTCTTTTGCGTTCCACCCACCGAACCAACGGGCAGCCGACTGGAGGATCGCCGTGTTCAAGCGGCACCATCCTTTCCGCTCTCGCCGCACCCAACGCAGCTCGAAGCAGACGCTGTGGTCGACTCGGAACGGCGACGAAAAGAAGCGAACCGAACGCTCGTCGCTCAACGGAACAAGAAAAATCCTTCGCTTCTACCACTTCTCCTCTGCCGATCCATCGGGCATTCGAAGAGAGAAGCTCGCCCCATTCGATTCTTTGCACCCCATCGTGAGTGGCGACTTCCTCCGCCCGCTCTTTCGTTCGTTCGTCTCGTTGATGCCGGCGGGACGCGTTGTTCGTTGCTCGCGTCTATCTTCGGCGGCAGCTTGGTGCCCTGCGGAGCGGCGGCGTCGGACGAGCCGCTCCTCGACGCCACGATCCCTTTGTGCGTCCGCAGATTGTCGAGCTCCAACGGTCTGTTCTGATTGTGAGCGGAAGGTTGAGTTTGCGGCCGTCTGAATGTCGGCGTTGACGCTGGAGATCCTCTCACCGTCCATCCGCTACTTCGCGGCTTGGAGCAAGAGTGAGATCAGCGTTGAGGCGAGTTTCCGTTAGAAATCTGCAGTTAGTGAGTGGCCCTTGTAGATTTTGTCGTCCGAAATCCTTTCGTTTGACACGACGAAAGAGTAGAAGACGGACGACCATTTTCTCAGTTTGCCTTGAGTAGAATAGTAACGAAAAGTTCCCGTGTTGCCGCTTTTGTTTGGTCCAATTTGAAGGACCGCTTGCTGCTCGACCAGATAGCTGCCACAGAGAGCACCCCGCAGCACACGTTCTGCTGCGGTCGTTGCGAAACGAACACCTGCAGGATGAGTGCCTTTTTTATCTCGTCCCTCTATTTCTTTCGTCCATTCAGTAAACACAAATGCAAACCAGTACGGCGGACGAGTCGATGACCACGTTCATCTTTTGCCGCCAGTGCGGAAATCGCTGGAAGTTCTGCCGTGCAAACGGAGAATTAATCAGTGGGTTTTCTGTTGTTTGTTGTGTTGATTGGATTGCTTGCCGTCCTCGTTTGAAGTTCTCTACCCCACTTGTTGCTGTCTCGTTCGTTCACCTCCGGGTACCTCCTTTCGTCTTCTCGTTGTCAATTCACTTGCTTCCGTTCGTCGGAGAAGGAAAAACGATTTGTTGCCCACCATTTCGTTGCATTCTGCCATCTTCTTATCGTTTAACTCAATCAAGGGAGCGGATAATCGGCATTCGCTTGAGACTCCGCTCTTTCAATCGATCTTCCGCCCAGTTATTTTACCTTCAAATAAACTAGGCAGCTATTGACATCACAGAAAGGGTGTTCAATTGCGCTTTCTGATTCGCACGGGCACGCCCAACGTGGGGCGGAGGACGATGGTGAATTGGCAGCCGTTCGCGCGCATCTCCAGGTCGGTGGAGAACTCGAAGTTGAAGAGCAGGTGGCAGATCATCGTTTGGATTTCGCGCAGAGCGAAGCGTTGACCTGAAATCCGCGCGTTCGCTTCCAAACGACGCAAGCGGTGGACGAACCGATGCAATTCCGCGGGCCCGCACTGAACGGAACGAAGGCGTTCGGCGCGTACTGCTGCCCGTCGTCGAATCGGGACGGATCGAAGCGCCAATGGTCGGGGAACACGTTCGGGTCGTGGTGCAGCAGGAAAGGCGAGACTTTGACCACCGCGCCCTTCGGCAGCCGGAAGCCGTCCATTTCGAGCTCGTTGCACAGTCGCCGCTCGAACATCGGAACGGGCGCGAACACGCGCATCGACTCCTTGATGACGGCGTTCAGGTACTTCAGCTCCTTGGCCTTGGACGTGTGGAAGTCGGCGTCCGAGTGGCCGAAGTGCTCGACGATCTCCGCGTGCAGCTGCGATTGGATGTCCGGATGGGTGGCCAGACACCACACCGTCCAACCAATGGCATGGCTCGTCGTGTCGTGTCTACAACACACGATTGAATGAGACCGGATAAAGAGGAGTTTACCCAGCAAACATGAAGGTGTCCACCTGCTCGCAGACCTCCTCGGTCGTCAGCTTGCCCTCGGCTTGCAGTTCGAGGAGGAGATCGAGGAAGTTCAGTTTTTTCTTCTCGATTTGCTGCTCGCCTTCCGACTTGCGGATGGCCATCCGCTCGCGCACCACCTGAACGGACGATTGGTAGGGGAGTGAGCGGAAGGACGAACCCATTCGGTCATCTGCTTCAGGTTCTTGAGCACTTGCTGCGTCTCCCGCTCGTAGCCGAGCAGCCGCCAAATCCACGAGAAGTTCATGTAGAAATAATTCACGCGTCTACAACTCCCTTCGATCATTCCGCCCGCCTTCGGATCGAACGAACATGTGCGTGAGGTCGGCGAACCGCTCGATGGCCTTCGAGTAGGGCTGATGGGGGTTGGCCAACGCGTTCAGCTCGAGGCCCATCGCGGAGTCGGCGATCACGTCCAGGGCGGCGAGTTTGATCGGCTCGAACACGTCCACCACCGTCGTGCCGTCCGCCTTCTCCGCGAGGTGCTCGACGAATCGCTGCAATCAGCGGATGAGCGGGGAGGGAACGTGGCGAGCACTCGGCAGTGGAAGTCCATTGAGTGCCCTGAAGCAGCCACGGATCACCGTAAAGTACAGAGAATTCGAACCGTATTCTTCGAGTTTGGAGAAATGAAATGGCGGCGTGAGGAGTTTGCGGCTCTTCTGCCAATGGTTGACCTCATCCGCCGTCAAGAGGCCCTGCTCCAGCCAGCGACGAACGAACGTGTACGAGTCGCCCTTGATCAGCTCCACGTTGCTGTTCAAAATGACCTGAAGAATGGGCGGGGATTGATTCGTGTTGTGATCGGTCGCTCGCTCACTTTGGCGCTCTCGTGGGTGAGCGGAAAGATCGTCAGGCGCGGCCCGAACCACAGCTTCATCACGCTGCGGCCTTGAGCCATTGCCTTGCGCGCCTCCTCGAGGTAGAAGGCGGGAAAATCTACGCAAAAGTTGATGCAAAGGAATGCGCTCGCTGCGAACGGACCGCTCTTTTCCTTGGGGAACTGCCGAACGCAGCCGATCAGCCACTCGCTCTTCGGGCCGGGCATGTCGCGTACGAGACGCCGTTTGTACTGCAGGTCGGCGAGGAAGACGATCAGCCGGCGGACGGAGTGGACACAAAACAGCAGCACAACGGCGAGCACCAGCTTGTCCAGCATCTCGATCTGCAGCGGCAATTGAGTAGTGGAAAGCGTTGTACAAACAGCGATTAATGAAACGATCGTCCGTTCAGAGTCTTTTGCAAAACGGCAGACGATCACGCACGAAGCATGAACTCGCGAGGAGGGATTGTAACGATCGAGAAGGAAAACTTGATCAAAAATGAGCACGCCACCCGCCCACCTGTCATCCGCGTGCTTTCCATCGTCCGTCTTTTAATCCCTTCGCTCAATCAACAGTCGGCACCCTGCGCACTACGCCTTTCGTGTTCGTAGTCGATGAGCAGAAAGAGAAACTGTAGTTGCCTCGTGTTGTTTGTTGCTGTTCTGTGCGCTTCCGAGAGCGCGGTAAAGAAAGCTGTTCATTGGGCGAAGGAAACACTCATGGACACACCCGCTCCTTGCAAAGCACACGGTAAACGACCTTTCCCGAGCGTTGTGTTCGATTGAAGCTCGTTGAGATCGGTTCTATTTGCAGTCCCTCCACTCGAGTATGTTTTGTGACCTCAAAAATGGGAAAGCGAATAGCGAATGCAGATTTCAAGCTCGCACACAGCTGCTTGCTCTACGCAAGCGAAAAGACAGGAACTCTTCGGATGTAACAAGCGAAAAGTACGGCGATTTTTGTAGCTGCTTGCTCGGCGGGCACTCTCTTTTGCTTACGGGAATGCTCGTCGTCGAGGAGCGCTCCGCTTTCCAACTCGACACATGCTGCAAGAACAGAGCGGAAAAGGATGCCAGAAAAAACGTAGTGCAGGCCGCGAATTCAAATCTGTACGAGCAAGAATTGAAAGGAAGTTAAGCAGGTGATCGGACGCGGTGTGCACGAAATGTTATCAGCACTTCGCTCTAACACCTCGCGAACCCACGGGCTATTGGTTCAACGCGTTTGAAGCGTTTGATAAGACACTTTAATCTTTTTGGGCACGCGTCTTCTGCTTTAAAATGTTTCGAAAATTGCTTCAAATTTTCTGCTTCTCGTCGTTTGCCGCGGACGATGCCCTCCGCTGTGTGGCGACTTCTTTACTCGCTGGCTGTCGTGCGGCTTCTCGTGGCACAACAAGCGTACAACATCATGATTTGGAAGAACTGTGAGCAAATTCTTTCGGCCCTGCGTTCACCCTCATGTTTCAGCGATTAAAGTCCACGTTGGATGGCCGCCTCAAGACCAGGTCGCCACTCTTTCCACGCTGTTCTCCGAGGGGCTGGTCGCGGACGCCAACTGCGGGCAGCAACGTCACGACTGCCCTCAACTGTGCTCGGCGGCCGAGTTCTCTGCGACGTTCTGCTCGTTCGACTGCCAGTCCACGCCTCTCGCTTCCTCGTGGCGGCAGTGGTGTCTGAAAGGATCCGACCGCACATTCGCGTACTACTCGCCCGCCAACTCGTCGACCGCCGCGCAGAGTCGAGTCGAATGGCGGGGCCAAGCGGCGGGCTTCTCGTCCATGTGCGGCCAGTGGATCGCCGATCGCCTCGCGCTCCTCCAGGGCTTTACCTGGACAGAGACGGGCGGACTGCCAATCGATGGAGCGCAGCTAGTGCTCGGTTGGCAGTTGGACGAGCGGTGAGTTCCGTCGAATCCGCCAGTCATTGGATTCCGCTGCAGCGTGATCTCGATGAGCTCCAAAGACAACGGAGTGGCATTCGCCGTGAGCGGCGTGGTCGCCGGACTCGCGCCCGGCCGGCGGAATTTCGTCGTGCAGGCCTTCGAGCAGCGTTTGATCCCCGCCCCCATCGTCAGCATCGTTCGCAACGGCCACGTGTTCGGGAAGCTGTACATTGGCGAGCAAGCCAGCGAACACTGCGGCGAGTGGATCGAACGGCCGGCCGAGCGGAACTCCTGGGTTGTGCGCATGGACGCAATCGAAATCACTGCTTTCGGTCCGGACGGTCAAGCGGTCGACTTCCACGTGGACGCGCCATTGGCCAGTCATCCGTGCGTTCTTTTTAATTGCTCTTTGCAGGTCGAAATCGGTGTCGATTCCATGAATTTCCCTTTCTTCGTTCCCGATTCACTCTTCGATCGCTGGGCAGCGGCGGGGATGCTCACCTTTGACGAACGCGAAGGCTTCTACCTCATGAACTGCTCGGCCCAAGTGGACATGAGCTTTCGGATGGGTGCCTACGAGTATGACTTCCCGTCCGGATTGATCATGCAGCCTCAACATCAAGAGGGCTGTTCGCTGTCGCTCGCTCCCGTTCGTGACTACTGGCCCATTCGCTACACGAACGATCCGCAGTTCATTTGGGGCTACGGGTTCTTCACGACTCACTGCGTTTCGTTCAACTACGCGAACAACTCGATCGGGCTCGCTGCAAGGCTCGGCTAATCCCTGCTCACGCTCCGTTGTTCTTCCACTTTTTATTTGTTGGTTTCGTTTGCTTGCGTTCGAATAGCGTTAAAGAAATCTCGTTTTTGTCTAATTGCCACACTTTTGAACTCGTCGTAAATGATTATTCTAGACAAAAGATGGATTACGGAAAGAACGAACGGAATAAAAAAAAAAAGAAACGGAAGTAAGTGGACGTTAAGATATTTGTGAGGGAACAAAAGAGACCAGCGGCAGAGTGATCGGTGTGTGCAACGCCCGCACCCATGACTGAAAGCCGGCGACTAATCCGTTCGATTTCGGCCGCCGCAAAGTGATCGCAAGAAACTAGAACGTAGCGGGCGACTGGACTCCAATCTTTTCCGTGGAGACTACGCTCTACAATCCATGCACGGCCGGCGAGCGCCGAGCAAAGACGGCGGGGGTGTGCCACGAGCGGCTTTATGAAGCGACCGTTGCGAACGGCTTTGAACCGCTCGGTGTAGCTCAGGATAAGTTTGCTCAAAGACCAACAAACGGCGCTTACTTCCGCTTCATGTCAGTCTCTCTTTCCCTGATTTACGTGGTGGTCACCTCGTCGATGCCGTACGCATTTGCCGTTACTCTCTCTTCCGATGATAACAAATCGTTCGATTTGCGGCTTAAGGGCGGCCAAGATGCGATCAAACAAAGAGACCGCTTAATACACGCCCTCTGGCTGG
Organism: Aphelenchoides fujianensis; assembly: GCA_024699865.1. Classification (NCBI taxonomy): domain Eukaryota; kingdom Metazoa; phylum Nematoda; class Chromadorea; order Rhabditida; family Aphelenchoididae; genus Aphelenchoides; species Aphelenchoides fujianensis. The sequence continues at coordinate 6,165 of JAMPIO010000572.1, read as the reverse complement.
TATCGAAGAAGCTTCTACCTTGCGCCTCTTGGAAGGACTGCTTCGTTCACTGTTTATAAACTAATTATTCAATGCTCGTACACATTCGAAAAGCGTGCTGTTCACTGCAGGCCAACAACAAAACAAAGACGAATCGTTCGAGGAAAACCGCAGGCCGCGAACTCAGCGAGCAGTTCGCCTCTTTTCTCTCCCAACTATCAACCTTTTCATTCGCGGAAGTCAAAGAAACGACGACGGTGGGCAAGCGATCAAATCGAAGTGAAATGACGGTCAGTCGACCCACTGCAAAAACGCATCCAAGCCGATAGGTCGCGAGCCGTCGAACTGAAGCGATTGATTCGCAAAAGGCGCTTTGTTTAGACGAGAAAATGGGCGTCATGTTCGGAGCAGGCGGTTGTACGGCGTCTTCTGCATGCAGCCGTGGAATCCTTATTCGCCGTCCACGTGCAGGCGACTTCGGCGGAGAGCATGCCGGCGAGGAGAACGAGCGGATTGGGGCGCCTTAGAGAACCACAGACTCAATAAAATCGAACACGCACACCGAAAGAACAAGCGGTGGATTTCCAGTCGATCGCCGCTCCTCGTGCAGTCGAGCAGCAGTCCGTCCTACTCGCCCGTTCCGCATTCAGAAGCGGGGAAATGCGGCCAGGTGTCGCAAACGAACACGATTCACTTCAACAGCAGGGATGCAAGGGCTGGGATCAATGCGTACCAAAATTACAGGCGATTCAACAGTTACCAGATATCGTTGAGACCTTCCGTCCACCGCTGCCCATTCGCAGACAACGCGAAACGCGGTTCACCGTTTTTAGAATGATGGCAATCGTTTATTCTCTCGACTTCTTCCAAGCTCGCGGCTAATCGCTCGTCTTCTGTTTGGAGTGAACGGCGGTAGACGAAGTGGCGCCGGCGGAGCTCTCCGAGTGCAGCCGAATCAACGCGTGTGCCCGTCCGTAGACGAACATCAGCAGGATGAAGATCCCGTTCGAGCCGTTGAAGACGGCGAAGAGCACGTGCCAAACGGTCGCGTGCTTGCTGAACATCGCCGGGTATTGGAGCACCTGCGAGCATCGGGATGAAAGGAGAAAAAAATGTGGATGTCTCTGTTGAGTCGCCCCAATAGTCCAGTGGCAGGCGACAAGGATTTATGTTGCAGTTTCTTGCCACAGCCACTAGACCACGCTTCCACATTCGACCGAACCCCCCTCATCCCCAAAGCTCACCCACGGCAACCCGAGCAGGACTTGCGTGAAGAGAACGGTGAGGAACAACTGCAGCGAATCCCGCCGTTTGTTCTTCGCGCCCGACGCCATCCGAACGGACGACGAGCGGCCCAAAAGGCGCGCGAGGAGCGTGTTCGGAAACATTCGGCAGCAGAAGAGCGCGAACGCAACATACGAGTTCAGGAGCATCAACGAGGCGGGCAGGAGGACGGCGTAGAGGACGGACTCCGGCCGAATCCAACAAAAGTGGTCGCCGCGGTAGAAAAACGAGCTCCGCGTTAATCCAATCGTTGTGCACACGACCGCAGGGATCCCTAAAAAATCCACATGTCGTTGTAGCGAGGGAGTTGGGGGAACAAACCGATGCAAATCGGCACGACGATGTACCCCGCGAGCACACGACTCAAAATCATCTCCGTGCGTGAACACGTGGCGCAAATCTTCAGCAAATTGAGGGCTTGGAAGGCGTTCAGAAAGAGCGACCTGAAGCCAATGGATTGAGCGAAAGGAAGCAATCAAAGAGACGAACATCAAGAAGAAGCCGTAGAGCAGGCCGGCGACCGTCATGCACGCGGCGCGCGAGCCGGTGGTCGTCTCGTCGACGAGCGTGACGAACAGGAGGTAGAAGACGAAGAGGACGAGCACGTAGAAGACGAGCAGGTAGTCGGCGTGTGCCGCCCGCCGGTTGTTGAGCAGCAGGATCCACTCGGCGTTCAGGCCGGGCAGCCAGCGCGTCGCGTACACAACGACGAGCACGAGCAGGCAGCCCGCCGAGCAGATCGTGAGCCAAAAGCCGAGCCGCTCCACGAACCGATTGCACAACACGGGATCCCCGCCGCTCCGCTGCACGAGCAGCGCGAAGTCCGTGAGGTGATCGCAGCGGGCGACCAGCTCGTCCCCGACTTCTTCGAGCGGGCACTGCCGATCGGTCGCCCACTCCTGCCGCTCGTCGTCCCACCACGTGACCACCACTTCGGAGTGCAGCGGGCGGTCGAACTGAAAGCAGTCGGTTAAACGACGGAGTCCATGGAATGCGATCCACGGACCTTCTCCTTCGGGAATCGCATCTGCACGTCCACCGGCTTTCCGCCGCCGTTCGGATCGACGTCGGTGAGCACGAGGTTGTTCGTCGGCTGGAAGTCGGCGCCGCACTTTTGCTCTGCGTTCCCAACGACCTCTCGCTTTTCCGCACCGTCTTGGAACAGCTTCGAAGAGCGGTAGATCACGAAATAGGGCGCGGGCGGGGCTGAAGTGGGAGAGGATGAGCGGAAGGTGATTGAGAGATCGTTTCACTGCAGTTCTCTCGTTCGTTTGCAGTTGAAAGAAGAAGTGGGAGGCGCTGTAAATCAGTACAGGCTCCTTGTTATCCCCGCTGTTTGCAAACACACCCTCTACTCTGCCCATAAGGTCCGAGTTGTGTGAGGATAGAGAAGAGACCGCAGGCATCCCGACAAACGAACGACCCTTCTGCTCTCCCCCGTCCTTTTCGAAGCCCCCTGCAGCCACCATCTCGCCCAAGAACTCACCGCTCTCCTCGTGACACAACGTTTTTGTGCCCAACTGGATGGTCGCGCGGGCGCCGTCGTGCGCGTCCGTCGAGAAGCGATCGCCGCGGTCCGACAGGCCGACCCACTCGCCCTGCGCGCTGCAGTCGACCGCCTGCTTGTGGACGCCGAACTGCGAGCCGTTCAGGAAGGAGAGCTCCGCCGCTTGTCCCGCAATCAAATCCACCGATTTCCGCAATCTAAATCCGTAAATCAATACAAATCTTGAGGGATTCTTGGGACGAACGTCTCGCTCAACGCCGCCCCGTCGTCGCCGGCGAACTGCTCGGCGGAGACGCGCAGCACGGAGTCGACGACGCCCAGCACTCGCACGCGCTGCTCGTCGGTCGCGTTCTCGACGACGGCCATCCGCGAGATCAGCTGACTCACGACAACGACGGTGTCCGACGAAGCGGTCTGCGGGTCGAACGCCTGCTGCACTTGCTCGACCGTCTGGTCGAGGTTCTCGGTGGTGATCGTCACGTTTTAAGAGGGACGGGAAGCTCATCTATCGATTGATTAGCGTGTGCTTGCCACGAGTATCCAGCACAGGCGCATGTCGACATCATCGAAACCGTTGCACGAATTTTGGAGCACGGGGAAGAGCGAGGTCGTTGCAATCGTCGTCGTGCGAGTGGTCGTCTCCGGTGAGCTTCGGTTCGTCGTTGTTGCCGCCAGTGTGCTTGTCGGCTTTGTCGTTGTTGGATGAGTCGTCGTGTGAGTCGTCGTGTGAGTGGTGCTCGGTGTCGTCGTCGTCACCGTGGGGTCCGCTCCGCACGTGCAAACCAATTTGTTGTCGTCGTCGAAGGAGCAGGAAGCATTCTCGAAGCGGATCAATCGACCGCTAACGTATTTTAAATTCGTTTCGACGTCTACGGTGCCCTTTTTGCTCGACGATGCCCATCCGAACGAGATTTTCGCATCAAATGGACTGGTTTTGCTTCTAGAAGTAAGTGAGTGGCGGTAAAAGTCGCGTGCTCGGCGCTTACGGCACGAGTGTTCCTTCGCCGTCCATGGGTTCGAACACAACCGATGCCATGGTGGTTGGGAGCCAATAATACTTGAAGCACTGAGCCTTTGCTGATGCATGCAGGTCGTCGGCCTGCGCGAACCCGATCGCCGGCATCGTGTAGGTCTTGCCAAAGATCGGGCTGTCGTCCGCCGGCACCGCGTTGCAATCCCATGGTCCTAAAGACATTGAGAACAAATTGTATTTATTGTTAGAACCGGCAGTTGGTAGTCTAGTTTAATCAGATATTTTTGACTGTTCATTTTTGTTTCTATTCGCCCCACTCACTTGTCTTATCGCAGACCGGATTCGCCTCGTTTCCTGGACACAAGCAGTGGTAATCCTTCTTTTCTTCGTCGTTGTCTTCGGTGCAAGTGCTCGGCGGCTCCAGTAGGTAATTGACAAGGTTGAAGTTGAAGACGGCCGTGTTGGCATCTAAACAAACTAGAACAAAACGAAGTAAACAAAATAATAAATACTGGGATCAGGCGTCGATCCGAGCACAACGAACAAATCCACGCTGGGGTTGGCGCTCGACAACACCAGGCTGCATTGATGGTAGAAACGGCACGGCCTGAAAGGAAGAAAAGAATGAGTCAGCAACAAGAGTGGTAGGTGGCTGGATAGGTATCGAGAGACGGGCGACTGCTTAATGAGACTCACGAGCTAGTTGTCGGATGGCCTGGAGTGCCGGAGTCGGTTCGCAGCTCGAATTTGTAGTCGGATTGAAAGGCCAAGAAGAGGGAGGTCACCGTAACGAACAGACTGTTGCTGCTCAACGTGTACGCCGTTCCCGTGCCGTAGATGAGGCCGTAGTCGTCCAGCGAGCGTATGAACTCGAAGTAGACGGACGACGTCGGCGAGTCATCGGCAGCGATCAGCGTACAAGGAAAAAGCAACAAGAAGATGACCAAGCGGAAAAAAGACGTCATTCGGGATGAATGGCAAAGAACGAGCTCGAAGGTTTGGACGCGAGACGAGGCGAACTTTACGGGAAAGCAACTGACCCGCCCATTCTCGGTCTTGTCACCACTAAACTGAGTAACAAAGCGGAGCGAGGCCAAGAGGGCGTGAAGGTGAGCGCACTGAAGGATTAGTCGGCGCGGGCCAAAAGCGAAAGGCACATCGTAGCCAAACAAACCCCGAACGCAATTTTCGAGCACCAGCGTGTGACGGCGCTTCGCGCCGTCCCCAGCTGGGGGAGTCGTTAGACTGTTGAGTATCGAATGCTTTTGTCGACGTTGTTCGAAAGATCGAGTGCTCGTCGCAACGGGAGAACGCCAAGTTGCGCTTCACAAACGTTTCGTGTCGATTGAAACTCGGCGAACTGGCAGTTTCTTGGCAAACCCTGTTTTTCACTCCATCCTGATCTTACGTGCTCAAGAAGAACGAAGGCGAACCGTTGAAGTTGCTTGCAAATGCATTCTTCAAGCCCGGCGACGCGCACAACGTTGTGCAACCTTCGCGAGCGATGCCAAACGGACTGTTTTGATCCCAGCAAGTGGAAAAAGCAGGTGCGGGTTGGCGGCACCCAAAGAAGCCGACCGCAAAGCTAGAGTTCAGGCCATCACAACAAAACGATCCATTACTCCTTGGACACAACGCATTTAAAAATCTGAAACGGTGGTAAACAGAGCAACTACGTGCTCGACATTTCTGCCAAGTTTCAGAAGAATCCGTCCACTCATGCCCGATCCCGCCCGCTTTTCGTGCGATATCACGGGGTTGGTTCGCGTAAGCCGCAGTGGCCAAGCGGGCCAAAAACGACAACAGAATGCACAGCATCAGAAAGCCCGCATTTTTCGCGTTCGAATGAGCCTTCATTCATGTCATGACGTCAGAAGTGCGATGAGAACGGCGAAATTGAAATTTACACGGATTTCAAAATCGACACACAATTTTCGATCCAAACCGCTGAGATTCCAGCAACTTCTTCAGACTCAAATGCCGGCTTAAAAGATGCGCCAAACCTTTTTCTAGGTGGGATCTTTTTTGTTTGCCGAATAAAATTTGGAGAGCCGAGAACGGCGCCTCCGAGTGTGGACCTCTTCGATTTTCCGCCTCGACCTTTCGCTTTCGGGCGATCATAACTTTCTTCAACAACATTTTCTGATGATGCGGTCAACTGAGAAAATGTTCCTCGTTTCAAGGCGCATCTTTTTGCCCATAGGGCGGGCGAATTCGGCCGTGCGCGAAACACGGTACAATGCGGAACGTCGGCACGGAACGTTGAACGTGCCCGCCGGCGGTCGAAATGCACATATTTGAATTTCGCGCATGCGACTTCCTCTAGCCAGAAAAAATTTCAGATCTATAGGTCCAACGGTTAAAAAGTTGAGGCGCGGTTTGTGACGGACAAACGGACAATTTTACGCGCTTTACGGGGGGG